>JAPFBE010001177.1:0-2500 GCA_034336665.1 Luscinia megarhynchos | reverse complement strand
TAGACGGACGACGGACGGACGACGAGACGGACGACCGAACGGATCGGACGGCCGACGACGGATGGACGCAACGGACGGACGACTGGACGGACGGACGGACGGACGCGACGGACGGACGGACGGACGGACGAACCGACGACGGACGGCACGGACGGCATGGACACGGACGGATGGACGGACGGACACCGGACAAGGACGGACGACGGAACGGATGGACCGAGACGGACGACGGACCAGCACGGAGCCGACACGACACGGACCGGACGGACAGACGGACGGACGGACGGACGGATGGACGACGACGAACGGAGACGGACGCGACGGACGCCGGACGACGACGGACGCACGAGAGCCGGATGGACGGACACGACGGACGGACCGGACGGACGGACGGACGGACGGACGGACGACGGACGGACGGAAGGACGGATGGACACGGACGAGGACCGCATGGACGACGGACGGATGGACGACGGACCGGACGCACGACGGACGGACTGAAACGGACGGATCGACGTGACGGACGGTACGAGGATGGACGGACGGCCGGACGGACAGGACGGACGGACGGACGGACGGACGACGCACGGATGGATGGACACGGACATGGACGGACATGGATGGACGGACTGACGGACGACGCACGGACGACGAATGGACAGAGTGACTGGTGCATGAGGGATGGACGCACGCACGCCGCACGGAGAGGACAGACGGATGGACGGACAGCCGGACACGATGTACGGACGATGGATGGATGGATGACGGACGGACGGAGGGATGGATGGATGAAGGATATGGATGGATGGACGGACGGATGGATGGACACGGAAAGGATGGATGGATGGACGGGATGGATGGACGGATGGATGCCGGATGGATGGATGGATGGACGGAAGGGATGGATGGATGATCGGATGAAATGGATGGATGGACGGAAAGGAAGCTGGATGGATCCATGGATGGTGGATGGACGGATGGATGGACGGATGGACGGACGGGATGGACGGATGGATGGACGGATGCTGGATGGACAGGATGGACGACGATAGACGGAGGACGAGGTCGATGGATGGATGAATGGACGGATCCGATCGACGGATCGATGGAATGGACAGATCGACGGACGGAACGACGGACGGATCGCACGGACGGACGGACGTGCATCGATCGGACGGACGGACGGACGGACGGAAGGGACGGACGATATATGTACGGACGACGGACGGACGATGGATGGATGGACGGACGGACGGAACGGCACGACGGACGACGGACGGACGGACGACGGACGGACGAGACGGACGGACGACGGACGGACGACGGATCGGATGGACGCGGACGACGGACGACGGCCGGAACGGACGGACGGATGCAGGGACGGACGGATACATGGACGAACGGACGGACGATGGACACGGACGGACTATGGACGGACAGTGGACGGACAGGACGACGATGGATGATGGACGGACGAGGACGGATGGACGGATGCACGGATGGATGGATGACATGGACGACGGACACGGACGGACGACGGATGGACGATGGATGCGATGGACGGACGGATGGATGGACGGACGGACATGCGACGGACACGACGGATGGACGATGCGACGGACCGATGATGGAAGGATGGACATGGACGGATGGATGGACGAGGAATGATTGATGGACGGAGGGACAGGCATGGAAAGGAGGACGGAATGGATGGATGGATGAGGAATGGATGGATGATGAATGAAGGGAGGGAATGGATGGATGGATGGATGGATGGATGGATGGATGGATGGCTGGATGGATGGATGGATGGATGGATGCATGGATGGATGGAGGGACGACGGACGATGGATGGAGGGACGATGGATGGATGGATGGACGGATGGCGCGGAAAGGTATGGCAGGATGGAAATGACGACGGATGGTGGACATGGATGGATGGATGGATGGATGGACTGGATGGACGGATGGATGGAAGGACGATGGATGGATGAGTAGGATGGATGGATGGAATGGAAGGACAGGTGGATGGATGAATGGATGCATGGAGGATGGATGGAATGGCATGGATGAATGATGGACGTGGATGAAATGAGTGGAATGACAGGGCATGGAGGGATGGATGGATGGATGGATGGATGGAGGAAGATGGATGGATGGATAAATGGATGGATGGATGGATGCAAAGCAGGATGGAAGGACATGGACGTGGATGGATGGATGGATGGATGGACGGATGCGATGCATGGAGTGGAGGACGGATGGACGTGCATGGATGGATGCATGGACAAGTGGACTGACCGGAAATGGATGGATGATGGAAGGATGGATGGATGGACGGTGATGGATGAATGGAATGGATGGACAACAGTGGAGGGATGGATGGATGGATGGATGGATGGATAGGAATGGACACTGGATGGAAAGATGGATGGAAGGGATGGACATGGATGGGTGGATGGATGGATGGATGGATGGATGGATAATGGATGGATGGAAG
>JAPFBE010001176.1:0-11432 GCA_034336665.1 Luscinia megarhynchos | reverse complement strand
AGTGCCACCCCTGCCATGGCAGGGACACCTCCCACCGTCCCAGTGTCCAGCCTGGCCTTGGGCACTGCCAGGGATCCAGGGGCAGCCACAGCACATCTGGGAATTCCATCCCAGCTCCCAGGGAACAATTCCTGCCCGAATTCCATCCAAATCTACCCACTGTCAGCTCAAAGCCTCTCCCCGTGTCCTGTCCCTCCACCCTCCTCCTCCCCAGCTCCTTCAGCACTGGAAGGTCGCAGCTGGGTCACCCCAGATCCCTCTCCTGAACAATCCCGGTTCTCCCAGCCCTTCTCCCGGGGCAGAAGCTCCATCCCTCTCCAAAAAGACACTGCTTATTCCAGCTGCACCAGGCAGTCTTGCAGGAGGCGCAGGTCGTTCCCTGGCATTCATTCCTGCTGGAGTTTATTCCCCACTCGGGATCCAGCTGTGCTTCCAGGACATGCTCTGTCACATCCTCACAAAGGATAATCCACGGATTCTCCTGGTTTTTCCCTTTTCATTTCATTCTCGCCATGCCTGATAGCAGAATAACCAAAATCCAGGTGAAATCCAGTTAGCAGAACATCCCGAGTCCCTGCAGAGCTGGAACCAAACCCAGCCACAAGAAATCAGATTTATTTCATTCTTTCCAAAGCCACCTCCCGTTCCATCCCGGAGCCTGCTTGGCTCTGGAATGTTTTCCGATGCCTGTTCCGGGAGAGCAATGGTGTGCACCATAAACGCTGGCATTCTGTGCCACATCCATCTTTGTGTGCCAGCTCTCAGGGCATCCATCCTGCCGTGCCACCTGTGCACACACTGCAAATTTCCACCGTGCCTTCTCCAGGGTGACCCAGAAACCCCCTCAGGATGGGAACAGGATGTGCTGTCGCTGGCAGAGGAGCTTGTTCCCCTCCCTGCCACCAACTGGGCTTGCCTGATTTTTATCTCACAGATTTCAGCCTGGATTTGCTGAGAAATTCCTTTGTCCCACCCCAAACCCCGTTTTTAGGTTTGGTGTTTTATCCTGAGAAAGTGAGGACTCACAAGTCTCATTCTCCTCTCAGTTTTCCCCCTTTTTCTCATCCTTTCTCTGCTGTTAACTCCCTCATTTCACGGGGTTCCAGGTGATTTAGAAGGAGAATAATGCGTCAGAATTATTTGGGTTGGTAGGAACCTCTTGAGATGCTCAAGTCCAAGCCCTTGCTGAGGCAGGAGTGTCCTGAGGGGAAATTCCTCCTCCAAGGATGGAGATCCCACACCCTGCCCGGAGTCTGGCCACCCCTACAGAATAAAACCTGTTTGCCTGTGTTCTGTTTATCCCAAAAAAATGGATTTAGGAGCCACAAACTCACAGCTTCCCTCCCTTCCCTGCCACTCCTTGCTGAGTGCTGGGAGACAGCCTCAGGATTTACAACATTAATTACAATTCCAAACCTGTTTATTCTCTTTTTTTTGGGCCAAAGCTGAATGAGATCTTTAGAACTTCAACTGAGCCCTTCATTTTATCATTTTCCCAGAGGAAAATACCAGTATTTCCATGTTTTCCCAGAAAAACTCCCCATTATTTTGGTCTGTTCTGCATGTACATTTTTGTGACATTTAACCAGGAAAGCTGTTGACCTGCCAGAGCCTTTTCCCAGTAAATGTTTTAAAATTTAATTTCATTTCCTCATTTTGTTTTTAATTTAATTTCATCATTTAATATCAATTCTATTTTAATATCAGAATAATAATATTGGAATAAAAAAAGGATGTGGCCACATAAGAAAAACTTGCTAGGCGTATTCTGAAGTTATAATTTTTATTTTACATTGCAATAAATCCTATTTCTGAATCAAAACAGAGTGTGGATATATCCTGAATACTTGGCAAGTTCCAGCTACTTCCAGCTGGAATTTCAGTTCTTTCCTGTTATGTCTTTGTCTGTAATATTAACAGCATTAAGCATTAAGCCAGAAGGGGAGTTAGGTTAAAACATCAGTATTTCGGGGAATTAGGATAAAACATCAGTATTTCAGGGAATTCCCAGCTGGAATGTGTCAGACTGTGTCCATGGGGAAGGAGCTTTCCCTCCTCCAGCTGGGCACAGGTAAAAGCAACTCCCAATTCTTTGGGAAATTCATTGGAAAACTGCTGTGGGATTTGGGAGCACCCACCCAGCCTCTTCCCTTGGGTTTTGTTTTTTGTTTTGTTTTGTTTTTGGGGGCTCCACATCCATCTCCTGGAGCTGCAATTAACTGTGCAGGATTAATTTGTGCCCCTGCTGTTCCACGCCCGAGTCCTTGGCCGCTTCCCGGGCGTCCTGCCAAGGCTCCATATGGATCCCAGAAATACAGCAGCTGGAGGGAGGCAGATTTAGCTCTGCCCTGTCTCCCGGGGCAATCCATTTGGAGCAGCAGCCCTCTCCTCTCCCTGCCAAGGAACCTGGGAAAGGTCTCAGGAACCTCTCTTGATTCTGAGGGCAGAGCTGGAGGGGAGAGATTTATTTCCAGGGTTCCATCTGTCCCCGCCTCCTGTCTCCTTTTTTCTCCCTGGCCATTTCGATTGTTAAACTGGATTAAAATCTACGTTCCGCTGACTGACGAGAGACAGAACAGCCCAAACCAGCCTTCTTTCACGGAGAATTTTACATTTCACAGGTTGGGGGCTCCAGGCTGGGCTGGGTGTGAGCTGGAGCATCCCAGCCCATGGGATGGGAGAATGGGATAACGGGATGGGGATAGCGGGATGGGATACGGATAGACAGGGATGCTAGGGATGGGATGGGATGGGATGGGATGGGATGGGATGAGGATGGGATGGGATGGGATGGGATGGGATGGGATGGGATAAGGATGGGATGGGATGGGATGGGATGGGATGGGATGGGATGGGATGGGATGGGATGGGATGGGATGGGGATGGGATGGGATGAAGGGATAATGGGATGGGATGGGATAATGGGATGGGATGGGATGGGATGGGATAATGGGATGGGATGGGATGGGATGGGATGGGATGGGATGGGATGGGATGGGATGAGGATAATGGGATGGGATGGGATGGGATGGGATGGGATGGGATAATGGGATGGGATGGGATAATGGGATGGGATGGGATAATGGGATGGGATGGGATGGGATAATGGGATGGGATGGGATAATGGGATGGGATAACAGGATAACGGGATAACGGGATAACAGGACGGGATCGCTGCCCTGGAACCGGACGGGCTGGCACAAGTGACAAGGACAGTGAGGACACGTGACACTGGCGTGACGCGGAAGGTCACATGACAAGGTGATGCCACGAGAGAACACGTGACGCTGGTAGAACACGTGACGCGGGAAGCTCACACGTCACGGTTATGCCGCGTGCCGCAGGGAGGTCACGTGACGCGGGCGGAAGCGCGTGACGCGGGCGGACGCACGTGACCCCCGGTGGCAGCACGTGACCGCGGTGTCACACGCGTCCCTCCCTCACCGGCCATGGCGGGCGCGGTGGCGGCCGCGGGCTCGGCCGAGCAGTTCCAGCAGCTGCTGCAGCGGCCCGACAGGTGAGGGGGCACCGCGGGGAGGGCAGGGCCCGCTCCTCTGGCCCTTGCCGGGGCTCCCGTGCCTCGGTGCCATCCCTGAGTGCGTTTCATCCATGGGTGCCATCCCCGGCTCTTATCCCTCGGTTCCATCCCTGTGCCCATCCATCGGTTCCATCCCCGTGTCCATCTCTCGGTGCCATCCCGGTGTCCATCCCTCGGTTCCATCCCCGTGTCCATCCCTCGGTTCCATCCCTGTGCCCATCCATCGGTTCCATCCCCGTGTCTATCCCTCGGTTCCATCCCCGTGTCTATCCCTCGGTGCCATCCCGGTGTCCCCTGCCGGTCCCGGACAGCTCGGGAGGCGCCGGTGCTGCCGCAGCGCTCGGTGAAACCTGCGGGGGGAGATAAAAAACCCCAAAATCGAGACAAACTGGCTCGGCTCTGGCTCAGCTCTGGCTCGGCTCTGGCTCAGCTTTGGCTCTGGCTCGGCTCTGGCTCTGGCTCACCTTTGGCTGGGCACTGGCTCACCTTGGCTGGGCACTGGCTCAGCTTTGGATGGAGCTCTGTCTCAGCTTTGGCTCTGTCTCAGCTTTGGCTCTGTCTCAGCTTTGGCTCTGGCTCGGCTCTGGCTCTGGCTCAGCTTTGGCTGGGCTCTGGCTCAGCTCTGGCTCAGGCTCAGCTTTGACTCAGGCTCAGCTTTGGCTCTGGCTCAGCTCTGGCTCAGCTCTGGCTCTGGCTCAGCTTTGGCTCTGGCTCAGCTTTGGCTCTGGCTCAGCTCTGGCTCGGCTCTGGCTCAGGCTCTGGCTCGGCTCTGGCTCTGGCTCAGCTTTGGCTCTGGCTCTGGCTCGGCTCTGGCTCAGGATTTGCCAGCCCCGTGTTCCCCCTGGCTCAGCAGTCCCCTCCTGCCACAGGAATTTGGGGCCAAATGGGGCCCAGGTGGCTGGAAAACCCCCATAAACCAGAGCTGCCCTGCCAGGAGCTGGGATTGGCCTCCAGCTGTGGAAGGTGCCAGCAAAACCACTGGGACATTTCAGTGGCACAGCAGTGACATTTCAGTGGGACCAGCAGTGACATTTCAGTGGGACCAGCAGCGTTTGGGTGTTTAGTGCCACACGAGTGACTCTGAATTATTCATCTCCTGCCCAGGCTTCTCATCAATCTGGTTTGTGCTCTAATAATTAATGACAGGGCTCTGCTTTTTCCTGCAGTCCCAGCCTGGTGTGGGACCTGACAGCCCATCCAGGGACACCCTCACTGTCCCGGGTGCTCCCAGCCCCATCCATCCTGTCCTGGAACAATCCCAGTGCTTTTTAGTCCAGTTTTTAGTTTTTGGGAGAGGGAAGAGCTGCAGTAGCCTATTCCTAGATTTACAGGTGAGTAAAGTGTGGTGGAATGCCAGCACCAGTTCTTAAAGACAGCAGAAGGAAATGCTGGTAAATGATGGTTCTGGGAAAAAGGAACAGAATTTCTTCCAAACTTGCTGCAGGACTTCCTCTTTCCCTGCTGGAATTGTCCTCCAGCTGGATTATTTTGTAGGGACATTGCAGAAGAAAATCATGTGCCAAGTGAAAATGGCTTCAGGAGCAAACACAACGTTTTAAGGTTATTTAAAAACCCACCAGTAACTTTTCATTGCCTTTGTCAGAGAACATCATTCCATTTTTCTGTCCAAAGGAATTGATTATTTTATCCACGTTCTTGGACACAAGATGAGTTGATAATTCTGATAACTCTGCTTCCTTTGGAAACAGCATTTATAATTACATGTTAATTTCATAGGATTTCTTGTTTCAGAAAATTAACGTTTCTTGCATCGAGTTATCAGTAAGTTTGTGTTGTAGCAGAAGTGTCAGTCTCTTTTTCTAAGTAAATTAATATTAGTACATTATATCTTTAATTCCTTATTCCCATTCTGTGGTGGGTTTGACTTCTGCAGACATGGAGAACAGAACTGGAAATTCCAAAATCTTGTCACTGCTGGCATCCCAGAAGTTTGAGCCTGTGGGAGCTGGTCCCCAGCCTGATGGGATTTCTGCTCCCACCTTTAAATGATGTGTAGAACCAATCCCAAACATCCCACAAACCTGAGATGAGAAGCTGGAGCCAATGAAAGCAGAAAAATAACATTGTGCTGGGTTTTGTACTGCACCTCCTCAGCAGTGCTGGCTGGGGTCAGGATGTTTCCTGCAGAAGGAAAAGTCCTGGCTTGGATCTAAAGGGTTTTTTATCTCAGGGAGGTTGTTGGGTGGGTTTTTCTGGAGTCCCCATATGGATTGTCCAAGGAATTCCTGGAGGGGGCACTCAGGGCTCTGTGCTGGGGACAAGGTGGGGACGGGACCTGGATGCTGATGCTGGAGGCTTTTCCCAGCCTCAGTGGTTGCATGATGCTGCTCGTTTGGGGCAGTGTCCCCAGCAGTGCTGTCTGTCTGTCCCAGAGTGCTGTCTGTCCCTGCAGTGCTGTCTGTCCCAGCAGTGCTGTCTGTCCCAGCAGTGCTGTCTGTCCCAGAGTGCTGTCTGTCCCAGCAGAGCTGTCTGTCCCAGAGTGCTGTCTGTCCCTGCAGTGCTGTCTGTCCCAGCAGTGCTGTCTGTCCCAGCAGTGCTGTCTGTCCCAGAGTGCTGTCTGTCCCAGCAGAGCTGTCTGTCCCAGCAGTGCTGTCTGTCCCAGCAGTGCTGTCTGTCCCTGCAGTGCTGTCTGTCCCAGAGTGCTGTCTGTCCCAGAGTGCTGTCTGTCTGTCCCCAGGTCCCTGGTGGTGGTGCATTTCTGGGCGCCCTGGGCTCCGCAGTGCGCGCAGATGAACGAGGTGATGGCGGCGCTGGCACGGGAGCACAGCCAGGTCAGCTTTGTGCAGGTGAGCTCCTGGGACAGGGGAATGCTCCAAAACGGGGAGGTTCCCTTGGAGTGCCTGTAAGGGCTCACATTTCAGATGCTCCTGTCACATCTGTTATCCTGGAGGTGCTGCTGTCAGGGACAGGGAACCCTGGAATGCTTTGGTGGGAAGGGACCCTGAATCCATCCAGGGTTATACAGAGGTGCTGCTATCAGGGACAGGCTCAGACAGGGAATCCTGGAATGCTTTGTTGGGAAGGGACCCTAAATCCATCCAGGGTTATACAGAGGTGCTGCTGCTGTCAGGGACAGGCTCAGACAGGGAATCCTGGAATGCTTTGGTGGGAAGGGACCCTGAATCCATCCAGGGTTATACAGAGGTGCTGCTGTCAGAGATTGGCTCAGACAGGGAATCCTGGAATGCTTTGGGTGGGAAGGGACCCTGAATCCATCCAGGGTTATACAGAGGTGCTGCTGTCAGAGATTGGCTCAGACAGGGAATCCTGGGATGCTTTGGTGGGAAGGGACCCTGAATCCATCCAGGGTTATACAGAGGTGCTGCTATCAGGGACAGGCTCAGACAGGGAATCCTGGAATGCTTTGGGTGGGAAAGGACCCTAAATCCATCCAGGGTTATACAGAGGTGCTGCTGCTGTCAGAGATTGGCTCAGACAGGGAATCCTGGAATGCTTTGGGTGGGAAAGGACCCTAAATCCATCCAGATGTGATTTGCAGGAGGAGGCTGGGGCTCAGTTTTGATGCTGCTGCTTTGCCTGTCTAATTAGTGGGTTCATTAAGAGCCTGTGTAGCTGGAGCAGCTCAGAATTTGAGCCAGTCAAGAGAAATTCTCATAGCAAATCTCTACATGATGAAAGGGGAAGCAGTAACCCCTGGGCACTCAGCAGCCTTGCAGGAGTTAAAAATCAAGTTTAGCACACTGGGTGGAAGGAACACCTCCTTTTCTGCTCCATAATTTGCAGCAGGCTGCAGATGTCAGGGGTGATGTAGAGCCCCCCAAAGGGGCCTAAAGCACCTCTGGGATGGTGACATAACTGGGAACAGTGATTTATGCATTCCAATATAGCAGGAGCTGCACAGGATTGAGAATTTACCAGGTCAGGGGTGCACCAAAGATTTTATTCACAGCCTCAGGGCATCTTCTGAATGTGCCACAAAATAAAAACCTCTGAACCTGTTTTGACACCGTGGAGGTTCAGTGGGTGCCAGGCAGCCCAGGGAGTCTCGTTTAAATGCAAATGTCTCACAAACTTCAGCAGCAGATCCTGTTTAAATGTATAAAATGTCTGGGAGAGCATTCCAGGATTGACACTAGCAGTGAAACTTTAAAGAAGATTATGAAAATAATCCAGGGTGTTTTTTTCTTTTGCTTTGGTTTTTAGCTGGAAGCTGAGGCTGTGCCTGAAGTGTCTGAAAAATATGGAATTAGTTCTGTTCCAACATTCTTGTTCTTTAAGGTAAGAGGAAATGGATTTAAGAGAAAATGGATTTAAAAGAAAATGGAATCCATGTGGACTGTTAATACTTTTGTATTACTCCACCTGAACCTTAGGAGCTTTGTCAGTGAGGAAACACCTCTGTAACTGATTGAAGTCTATCCAGTGGAACCTAAAAATGGAGATAGAAATGGGTTTTGCACTTTATATGGAATATTCCAGGACTTCCTTAAGTGCTTCAGGATTCATGCATAGCTTTTATTTTAGTTGTTGTACTTGGGTCAAAAAACTTCCAGCAATGTTTCTTTGTGTTGTAGCTGGGGAAAAAACCCAAGTAAATATGGTAATAATAGGAATAACAGTTCTGTTTGGGTGCTGTTTGCCTGTGGTGATAAAATGGACAATATTTTCTTTAATAAGTCATTCTAGAGGCAAATTTGCTGCTGTTACCGATGCCTTGAAGTGGCTCCCTAGAACAGAGGCTGGACAAGGTTAAGAGAATAAAGTGGGGATTTATTCAAGGCCTTCAATAGGTCCACCTTGGGCAGTGAGAAGCCTCAGAGGCTACACCCAGGATGGACAAAAATCAGGAGATTTTCAGACAATTAAAATTTGGTCCATTTATATATCAGGGTTAATGCTCCAATTACAGCCTCAGGTGATGAAGCCATATTCCTCCAGTTTGCTCCCCCAGAATTCACTTTTATTTATACTTTTCAGGGCCTGAAAAAGGCTGAAGGGTGTCCTTGAGTTTCAGGCCTAGAGGAATGTTTTTTTCTGGCCAAAATGTGAAGAGAGTTAGCTAACACTTCATATGGAGTTCAGAGTTATGCACTGATGCCCTACAGGAGAAAATAGAAAAACAGAAAAGCTAAAATCCCTAAGGCATCATTGCCAGCAGCATACAGCCCCTCCCTGCAGAGCTGGGCTTAGCTGGGTGGGTTTGCTGTGGTTTTGGTCCATGCTGGATTAGGGCTGTGCTTTTTGGTCCATTGTGATTTTTGGTCCATGCTAGATTGAGGGCTGTGTTTTTAAGTCCATGCTGGATTGCAGGCTGTGTTTTATGGTCCATTGTGTTTTTAAATGCATGCTGGATTGCAGGCTGTGTTTTATGGTCCATTGTGTTTTTAAATGCATGCTGGATTGAAGGCTGTGTTTTTTTGGTCCATTGTGATTTTTAGTCCGTGCTGGATTGAGGGCTGTGTTATTTGGTCCATAGTGGATTCAAAGC
Organism: Luscinia megarhynchos; assembly: GCA_034336665.1. Classification (NCBI taxonomy): domain Eukaryota; kingdom Metazoa; phylum Chordata; class Aves; order Passeriformes; family Muscicapidae; genus Luscinia; species Luscinia megarhynchos. Next base: position 2,424 of record JAPFBE010001176.1, on the reverse strand, counting down.
TGTGTTATTTGGTCCACGCTGGATTAGGGCTGTGTTAATTGGTCTGAGCTGCACTGAGGGCTGTATTATTTGGTCTGTGCTGCACTGAGGGCTGTGTTATTTGGTCTGTACTGCACTGAAGGCTGTGTTTTTGGTCTGTACATCACTGAGGGCTGTGTGCTCTCTCCCTTGTGCACTGAAGGCTGTATTATTTGGTCTGTGCTGCACTGAGGGCTGTGTTATCTGGTGTGTGCTGCACTGAGGGCTGTGTTTTTGGTCTGTGCTGCACTGAGGGCTGTGTGCTCTCCCCGCTGCACTGAAGGCTGTGTTTTTGGTCTGTACTGCCCTGAAGGCTGTGTTGTTTTGGTCTGTACTGCACTGAAGGCTGTGTTTTTGCTCCATGCTGGATTAGGGCTGTGTTATTTGGTCTGTACTGCACTGAAGGCTGTGTGCTCTCTCCCTGCTGCACTGAAGGCTGTATTATTTGGTTTGTACTGCACTGAAGGCTGTATTATTTGGTTTGTACTGCACTGAGGGCTGTATTATTTGGTCTGAGCTGCACTGAGGGCTGTGTGCTCTCTCCCTTGTGCACTGAAGGCTGTGTTATTTGGTCTGTACTGCACTGAAGGCTGTGTGCTCTCTCCCTTGTGCACTGAAGGCTGTGTTTTTGGTCTGTGCTGCACTGAGGGCTGTGTGCTCTGTCCCTGCTGCACTGAAGGCTGTGTTTTTGGTCTGAGCTGCACTGAGGGCTGTGTTTTTGGTCTGTGCTGCACTGAGGGCTGTGTGCTCTCTCCCCTGCTGCACTGAAGGCTGTGTTTTTGGTCTGTACTGCCCTGAAGGCTGTGTTATTTGGTCTGTACTGCACTGAAGGCTGTGTTTTTGGTCTGTACTGCCCTGAAGGCTGTGTTTTTGGTCTGAGCTGCACTGAGGGCCGTGTGCTGTGTCCCTGCAGAACTGCCAGAAGGTGGACCGGCTGGACGGGGCGCACGCGCCCGAGCTGGCGCAGAGGGTGCAGCGGCACGCGGCGGGCACGGCGCCCGCGCCCAGCCCCGCCGGCGGCGCCCCGGAGCAGCTGCAGGCCCGCCTCAGGAAGCTCGTCAGCGCTGCCCCCTGCATGCTCTTCATGAAGGGCTCTCCCAAGGAACCCCGCTGTGGTGAGCATCTCGTGGAACTTCTCTTCTTTGGCAGCGTTTGCCCCGTTCTGTTTGGGGGGTGTGTCCCCACAGCGCTGTGCTCACCCAAAGTGCTCGTGGAAGTGTTGCTGTGAAAGTGCTTGTGCTGGTTTAAGGACAGCTGTCTGCCAATAAAGGCAGGAGCTTCTCTTTGAAATGGAGAATGTAAAACCCCTCCCTCCAAATTCTTGTAATTTTGAAATTAAGGGCTCTCAGGCAAAGAGATGGGAATTAGGAATAACAGTTCTTTACTAGGAAAATTAAAATAGCAATGCAGTATTACACAGAACAATCCCAAACCCTGCCAGAGTCAGAATCCAAGCTGACACCCGTCAGTCAGTCAGGGTGTTGGCAGCAGTCCCATTCCATGGTGGCTGCATCCTCCTGCAGGGGCAGATGTGGTTCAGCTGGAGCAGTGCTCCTGGAGAAGGTGCAGTTTCCTCTGAAGCTCCAGGGATGATGTGGAAGGGTCTGGTTTTCCTCTGGAATCCAGTGCAAAGAAGGTGCCTTGGTGTCCAGAATCTCAGTTTTTATCTGGGCAGGAAAGGCTTGGCTCCTGCCCTGGCTGGAGCATCTCCCAGTGGGATGATGGAATTTTATCAGTCATGCCCTGGGACTCACTGGCCATGAACAGGAGATATCTCCTGGAGGGAGGAGGGGCTGTGGGAAGATAAAGATGATTGCCCAGCTGGTTTTTAACAATGGCCCATTAACAGGAGATATTCCCACAGAGAGAAGGATCTCTGCCACACCCAGTTTTTAACAATGGCCCATGAACAGGAGATATCTCCTGGAGGGAGGATGGGCTGTGGGAAGATAAAGATGATTGCCCAGCTGGTTTAAAGATGGCCCATGAGCAGATAATGTGTGCCAGGAGATCAGGGTCACTGCCCCAGCTGGTTTAACAGAGGGGACAGAATCCACATTGCTGCCACATCCTGCACTGCAACCCAAGCCATTATGCTTGAGGCTTTTAGCTTTCATGTTCTTCATGTATTGGGTGAACTTTACTTTTTAGGTAAAGTAGGGAAGGATGCTCCTCATTAAAAATGCTCCTAAAATGAAATAGTAGAAAATACAAGCAGAAAATACTTATAAAAATCAAATTTCTCAGCTAAACTAGTGAGAACAGTAAGAAATAAAAAAATACCTAAACAGAAATGGTATTAAATAATATTTGCCATGTGTTAAATAATTTTTACCCTTTTATATTATTTGAAGCTGTTGAGAAAGCAAAGAATAACAACCAGAGGCTGTTATTTGTTAATATGTT
>JAPFBE010001175.1:0-11434 GCA_034336665.1 Luscinia megarhynchos | reverse complement strand
AGGGTGGGGCTGGGACCCCCCAGGAACCCCCGGGGAGGGGCCGGGGGGAGGGGCCGCCCCTCCATGGCCGGCCCCGGGACAGAGGGCGCCGCTCCCGCCTGGCTTCTCATTGGCTGCAGCGCCGCGGGAGGTGGGTGTTGCTGAGGGGAGCCGCGCGCTGATTGGCGGATTCGGGGAGAGGCGCGCCGCTATTGGCTGGGAGGGTCTCCCGCGCACGCGGCGGCTAGAGCGTGAGGCGAGAGAGACTGAGGACGAAACTGAGGTGGGTCCGAGGGGAAATGGGGGGATTTGGGGGGAATCTGAGAGGAATTTAGGGGTCTGAGGAAAATGAGGGGTCTGAGGTGGTTCTGGAATGGATGTGGGGGGCTCTGTGGGGAATTGAGGGGTCCGAGGTGGGGCCGGGGAAATGAGGTGCTTTGGGGGTCTCTGAGGGGGAATTGAGCGGTCTGAGGTGCGTTTGGGGAGGCTTTGGCAAAACTACCCCGAAACACCCCAAATCCCAGAGCAACGCCCCAAAATCCCTGAGACACGCCTCAAAACTGCCCCTGAGTGCCCCAAAACACCCCAAAATCCCAGAGCAACGCCATGAAGATCTCCTTCGCCAAAAAGTGACCCAAACCCACCTGAAAAACCCCCAAACCCGAAAAAAATGGGCCTGGAATACCCCAAAATTTCAGAGAAACGCCTCAAAACCGCCCCTCAATACCCCAAAACTGCCCCGAAACACCCCAAATCCCCTCAGGCTGCCCCAAAATCAACTAGAAACACCCCAAAATCCCATAGCAACACACTAAAATCCCTCCAAACAACCCCAAAATCCCTCAAAGCTGCCACCAAATATTCCAAAATTGCTCAAAACCAGCCCCAAACACCAAAAATCCCAGAAAATTGCCCCAGAAATGGTCCTGACCCTGCCTCAAACCTCCCAGCTGCCCCCATTCCCCCAGGTAAGTTCAGCTCGGACCAAATCCTCCTTCTTTATCCCAGATCTTTTTTTTAAACCCAAATCCTCTTTTTTCCAACTCCAAAATCCTTCTTTGTGCACCCCAAATGTCCTTTTCAGACCCCAAAATCTCCTTTTCCGAGCTCAAATTCTCCTTTTCACACCCTAAATCTTCTGTGCATCCCAAATCCCTTTTCCCACCCCAAATCCTTTCCTGTCCACCCAAAATCCTTTTTTCCTACCCAAAATCCCCTTTTCCCACCCAAAATCTCCTTTTTCAATCCCAAATCCCCATTTCCCACCGAAATCCTGACATCAAATTCTCAATCCCCACCCAAAACCCAGTTTTCCTCCCCCAAATCTCCTTTTCCATCCCAAAATCTCATTTTTCCATCCTAATTTCTTCCCCTTTTACCCCAAAATCTCCTTTTCCCACCACAAATTCACTTTTAGGGTTCCCCAGGTGTTTTTGGGGTTCCCCAGGGGATTTTGGGGTTTTTCCCACCCCCAGCATTGTACCCAGGGATTCTCTGCAGACATTGCACCTGGACCTGCCCCCACCCCAAATAAATCCCAAATCAACCCCAAATAAATCCCAAATCAACCCCAAACCTACCCCCAATAAACCCCAGATGACCCCTGCTGTGCCTCCAGGGTGGAGTGGTATTGGAGGGGAGTTTGGTGTCAGGTGGGTTTGATCCTAAAGTTTGGGGATGGGGGAGGTTTGATCCTAAAGTCTGGGGGGGGTTGACACCCCAGGGTTTGGGATCAGGGGGTTTGACCCCAGAATTTTGGGATCGGGGGGTTGGACACCCCAAATATTTCAAACCCCAGAGGTTGGGAATTGGTGGAGTTTGACACCTCAAGGTTTGGAGTCTGAGGGGGTTTGATCCTAAAATGTGGGGTCAAGGGTGCTTTAGACCTCAGGATTTGGGGTTTGGCGGGGTTGGTCCCAAAATTTTGGGATTCGGGGGGTTGGACACCAAATTATGGGGATTTGGGGGGTTTAACCCCAGAGTTTGGGAATTGAGGGGAGGGTGGGAGATCCTAAAATTTTAGATTTGGGGGTATTGACACCCCAGAGTTTGGGTTTTGGGGATTTTTGACTCCAGAATTTGGGGATCAGGGGGGTTTAACCGCAAATTGTGGGATCACAGGGGTTGGACACCCCAAATATTTCAAATCAAAACGTTTGGGGATTGGGGGTTTTGAACCCAAATTTGGGGTTTGGGGGTGTTTGACCCCAGGATTTGGGGAGTTTTGACCCCTCCAGGTTTGAGGTACAGGTTGAGATCAAAATGATTCCCTGAAAACAGCAGCAGAATCCGGAGTGGGACCGGGATCTGGATTGGGAATGAAATAGGAATTGGGAATGGGAATGGGATTGGGATTGGGAACAGGGTTGGGATTGGGAATGAAATAGGGATTGGGAATGAGAACGGGATCAGGATTGGGAAAGGGATCGAGATGGCAAATGAGATCGGGATCAGAAACAGGGATGACATTGGGAATGGGAACAGGTTTGGGATTGGGAACAGGTTAGGGATTGGGAATAGGAACGAGACTGGGAATGAGGGATCAGAAATGGGAATGAGAACGGGACTGAGAATGGGATAAGGATTGGGATTGGGGATTGGGGATTGGGAATAGGATTGGGAAAGGGTACGGGAACAGGATTGGAACTGGGAAAGGCAATGGGATCGGGATTGGGAATGGAAACAGGATCAGGAATGGGAACAGGCTTGGGAATGGGAATGAAAGAGGGATTTGGAATGGGAAAGGGATTGGAATTGGGAAAGGGATCGAGATTGGGAATGAGATCGGAATCAGAAATGGGAACAAAATCGGGAATGGGAACAAAATCGGGAATGGGAACAGGAGCAAAATTGGAAATGGGAATGAGATAGGGATTGCGCATGAGATAGGGATTGGGAACAGGAATGGGATTAGAATTGGAATGGGAATAGGAATGAGTTCGGGATTAGGACCAGGAAATGGACTGGGAAAGGCATCAGGAAGGGGACTGGGAAGAATATTGAGAATAAAAACGCGAATGAGATAGGGATTGGGAATAGGATTGGGAACAGGATTGGGATGCTAAAGCTGTGACATAAATGGGTGCCTTGGCCGGGAAATCACAAATTGGAGAACCAAAACTAGGATGGGCAGGAAAAAGTTTTCCTGGCTGGGAGCTGGAATTCCAGATCCTGGCAGTGTGAGCCATGCAGGACCATGCAGACTGGGATCATGGGGGCTGGGATCACATGGACTGGGATCCTCCAGACTGGGACTGCACAGACTGGGACCAGATGGATCAGGGCCATGCATACTGGGATTGTACAAACTGGGATCCCATGGACTGGGATTGTACAAACTGGGTTCACATGGACTGGGATTGTACAAACTGGGACCATATGGACCGGGATGGCTGCTCCACAACGATGTGAACTGAGACGGTCCCGCCCCTCCCAGGGTCCTTCCCAGTCCTGCCCAGTCCCGTGTGGGGGCGCAGCCAAAACCCCCTGCAGTGAACAAGGAGGTCCCAGAGCGCTCCTGGTGTCGGTCTCTGTCCTGGTCCCGGTCTCAGTCTCAGTTTGGAGCAGTCCTGGAGCGCTCCTGGTGCTGATTCTGGTCCCGGTCTGAATCTCGATCCCGGAGCGGTTCTGGTCTCAGGCCCAGTCACGGTCCTATAGCAGTGTCAGTCTTGGTGCTGGTTTTGTTTTCAGTTTTGGTCTCAGTCTTGGAGCGGTTCCGGTCCCAGTGCTGGTACTGGTGCCAGTGTTGATCCCAGAGTGCTCCCAGTGCCAATCTCACTGTCAGACCCAGTCATGGAGCGGTGCCAGTCTCAGTTCTGGTGCCGGTGCCGCTCTCAGTCTCAGTCCTGGAGCTCTCCCAGTGCCCGTCCCAGTGTCGGTGCTGGTCTCAGTCTTGGTCCCAGCAGAAATTCAGGGCCCAGTCTCGCTCTTGGTCCCAGTCTTAGTTCCAGTTCTGGAGTGGTGCTGGCCTCAGTTCTGGTGTCAATTCTGTTCCCAGTTTTGGTCTCGGTCTCCTTTCTGATGTTGGTCTCAGTATTGATGCTGGTGCTGGTTCTGGTGTTGGTCGTGGTCTTGCTTCCAAAGATTTTAGGCCCATTTGGCTGATTTTATGCCAAAGTGGGATTTTAGACTGGATTTTAGGGCCCTTTTGGACAATGTTAGGCCAGTTTGGATGATTTTAGATCACTCTTGTGTGGATTTGAGGTCCCTTTGGCTGATTTTTAGGCCAAACCTGGTGAATTTAGGCTGCATTTGAGGCCCTTTTTTGGTGATTTTAGGCCAAACCAGGCCCCTTTAGGACCACTGGGCCCTTTGGCCCCGCCTATTTCCCCTCACGGTTCCCGCCCTTTTCTAACCCCGCCCCTTCCCATCGGTTTCTGCTCATTTATTAGCCCCGCCCCTTAGACTCACAGCCCCTGTCAATCATTAACCTCTCCTCTTTTATTCAGACCGAGCCCTTGTGTTTGCCCCGCCCCATTCCCCTCTAAGCCCCGCCCATCTCCTGGCGCATTCACCCCGCGCATGCTCAGAACACCCAAAAGTGCTTCACCGCCATCTTTGCTCCTGGTCCTCGGCCCGGCTCCAGCGTGTCCGAGAGCTGTGGTGGGGCTGGAGGGATCTATAGGGGATCTGTAGGGGATCTGTAGGGGACTGGTATGGCTTTACGCCTGGGGCGTTTCTGGGGGTCTGCAAAGGGGATTTGGGGGCTCTGCGGGGTCCCTAAAGGGGTTTTGGAGGTCCATAGGGGATCTGTAGGAGCCTGGAGGGGCTTTACCACCCTGGGGGTTTCTGGGGTTTTGTGTAGGGGATTTGGGCTTGTCTATAGGGGATTTGGGGGGCACTTGGTAGTCTATAGGGGATCTATAGGGGATCTGTCGGGGACTGGGGGTGGCTGAGGGTCTCTATAGCAGATTTGGGCTTGTGTGTAGGGGATTTGAGGGGTCCCTTAAGGGGGATTGGGATTTCGATGGGGGTTTTGGGGGCACTGGGTTTTCCCTAAAGGCACTCTGAGAGAATTATGGGAATTACACCAGGAAGTTTTTTTAAAATTTTGTGGACAAATATGGGCATTTATACGTTTCTATTGGGAGTTTTTGAAATTTTGGGGACATGAAATGGAATTTGGGAGGCTCCCATAGAGAATTTTTGTGGTCTCTATAGGCAAACTTGGGTCCAAACATGGGAAGTTTGGGTTCTCTACAGGAAATTCATGGGATCTCCTTAGGGAATATTTGGGAATTCAGGGTCCAAATGTGAGAGTTGCGAGAGAGCGTGGGTGAGTTTGGGTGCCAAAATATGGCAGTGAGCAGCTGGCATGAAGCCCATGAGACCCAGGGCTCTGATTTTAGGGTGATTTTGGCTCCCTTGGGGGGTTTCAGGCCAGTTTGGGTGTGTTTAGGTCCATTTGGGTGATTTTAGGAAAAACGAGGTGGTTCTAAGGTGATTTTAGGCCCATTTTTGTGATTTTTGGGAAAAGCAGGCACTTTCAGGGTGGATTTTACAGACATTTAGGAGATTTAAAGGTGATTATAGGCAACTTGGTGTGGGTTTTCAACCACTTTTGGCAGTTTGAGACACTTTGGTTAGATTTCAAACCCATTTGGCTGATTTCAGGCCAAAGCTGATGGATTTAGGCTGGAGTTTAGGCCCCTTTTGGACAATATTAGGCACATTTGGATGATTTTAGACCCTTGGTGTGGATTTGAGGCCTCTCTGGCTGATTTTAGGCCAAACCTGGTGGATTGAGCCTGCATTTGGTGCCTTTTATTGGAGATTTTTGGGCAAACTGAATCCTTTTAGGAGCATTGGCCCCGCCCCTTTGCCCTCACAGTTCCCGCCCTTCCCTTGACCCATCCCCTCCCAGTTCGGGGTTCAGAACGGGACAGGAGGAGGAGGAGGGAGGGAGGAAGAGGCGGAGCTGCAGCAGAAGCAGGAGGGGACAAGGAACGATTCGAGCGCCAGCCCGGAGCTGCCTGAACTCGCAGCCCCCGGGACCATCGCCCCCATCCGCAGGTGCCCCGGGGAGGGGAGCTCACCCCAAAATATCCCTGGGGGGTTCCCTGGGTTTGGGGATTTTTGGGGGGATGTTTGGATCTTGCCGGGCTCCAGAGGTGCAGATGGCCCTCGGGGGGACATCGAGGGGTCCCCGGGAGGTGTTTTTGGGGGTCCCGGTGGTGCGGGCAGAGCCCGGCGGGGCGGGGATGCGGGTCCCCCGTGGTGGGGGTTGGGCTTCCCGGGCCGGGCCTCGCGAGCTCTGCGGGAGCCCGTGGGGAGGCGGGAGCAGCGGGATCGGCGGGGGGACAGCGGTTTTGGGGAGCCCCGGGAGAGGCGCTGGCTTCCCTGAGCGGGAGCGCAGAGAGAGGAGAGCCCCAGAAGGGCAAAGCGGGGAGCCCGAGAGGGGGACCCCTGGCATTGCCGGGGACCCCGGCGGGGGTGCTGGGGCTGGAGGCGGCATGGCCGAGGAAAGGGCTTCGGGGCTCCCGGTGCCGCCAGTGGCTGCTCCCAGCATGAGCCCAGTTGCTCCCCGCGTGTGCTTCCAGTTTCCTCGGCACTCCCAGCATGAGCCCGGTCACTCCCAGCCATTCCCTATTGTGATGGAATTTGCCCCAGCACAGTCCCAGTTGCTCCCAGTTCCTCCCAAGGTCATCGAAACTGAGAGAAAAACAAAAGCACATCCAAAACTTTAAAATTTAGAAAGTCAAGGTGTTACTTTAATATCTTGGGGAGGATGTTGTGGCCAGGATGTAGCACTGACATCATCTCATCCACACATAACCCGTGTGTGCAGAGAGAATCATTCCATGACACTCCGCTTTTAGGAGATTTTTCAGATCTTTTATACTGTCATAGAAATTAATTGGGTCACTGTTCTTTGGTCTCAAGTTGCAAACACTCAATTCCTAATATTTGGTCTCCTTTTGGATCAGGGTTTCTCCCCTTCTGATGTTAATTAGATCTTAGTTCTGATTTTTATCAGTCTTTTCAGAGGAGATGTCTGCAACTGTGCCAGAGGCAGAGTCTGGGGTGGATGTTCCTGGGTGGCCACTGATGTTCTGTTAATGGCCGCTGATGGCCCTTGAGCATTCCAGCTGCTCCCCAGTGTGTTGATGTGTTGAGTTCATCCCACCCCACCTGGTGCAGCAATGCCCTGCAAAGAAAATTAAAAGTTTTTAGGGGAAAGGCAAACAAAATATCTTGTTTAAAATTATAGAAAAAATTTTAAGCGGATACGTTTTCCAACACCACTTTGGTCCAGTGTGTTCCCACTTAGCCTTGCTGCCCCTAGCACAGTCCCAGTCACTCCCAGTACTATCCCAGTATGAGTCCAGTCTCTGCCAGCAGGGCCCCAGTCACTCACACTTGCCCTCAGTTGTCCCTGCATGGTCTCAATTTTACCCACAGCACATTCCAAGTCACTCCCAGTTAGGTCCCAGTCACCACCCCTATGGTCTCAGACATTCCCAGTATATCCCAGTTGCCCTGAATAATCTCATAGTCATTCCCAGGCACTCCAGTTACCTCAGCGTGGTTCACTTGCCCCCAGTTTTGTCCCAATTGTCTTTGGAATTGTCCCAGTGCCTCTCAGCATTGTTTTGGGGCTTTTTTGGATGGGGAGAGGAATGTTTGGAGAATACAGAACTTCAAAGCTGATCCCAGTCACTCCCAGTCATTCCCTAATATGATGCAGCTTCCCCTTTGCACATTCCCAGCTGCTCCCAGTTCCTCCCATTTTCATCCAGTGTGTTCCCAGTTCTCCCAGTCGCCCCAGTATAGTCCCAGTCTCTCCCAGTATGAGGCCATGGCCCCCAAGTGCTCCCTGTCAATGCCAGCATGACCCCAGTAGCCTCCAGTATAATCCTTGTGACTCCCTTTCTATGTACCCACATTTTCCTCCCATTATGGGCCCAGTAGCTCCCAGTAACCCCCAGCCAGGTTCCATTTCCACCCTCTGTAATTCCAATGACTCCAAGGATGATCCCAGTAGGACCTGTAGTCACCCCAAGTATGGTTCCAGTCATCTCCAGTATGATTCCAGTCACTCCCAGATCCTCCCAGTATTCTTCCAGTCATGCCCAGAGTGAATCCCCGTCAATCCCAGTATGGTTCCAGTTGTGACCAGCTCTTCTCCATCATTCCCAGTCTGATTGCAGTATTATGCCAGTCATTCTCAGATATTCCCAGTGCTATTTTAATCACTCTCAGTACAATCCCAGCCATTTCCAGCAGGATCCCAGTATGACTCTGACATTGGCACAGCTTCTCCCATTATCATCCAGTGTGGTTCCAGTTGCTCCCATTTCCCCCCAGTGTGGTTTCAGTCTCTGCCAGTGCATCCCAGTTGCCACCTCCATGTTCCCAGTCCCTTCCAGATATCCTCAGCTGCTTCCAGACTGATCCCAGTTGTTCACAGCCTCTCCCAGTCACCCTCAGTGCAGTCCCAGTTGCTGCCAGTATGATCCAGTATGACCCCAGTCGTTCTGTGCATGGTTCCAGTTGCTCCCAGTTCCTCCCAATGTGATCACAGTTCCCCCATTTGCCCCTAGCACATTCCCAGTCACTCCATAGATGATCCCAGTCCCTCTCAGCATGGTCCCAGTCATGCCCAGTTCCCCCATTATAGAGTAGTAGCTCCCACTGACTCCCAGTGTCCCTCAGCGTGGTGCCAGTTCTCCCCAGCATGGTCCTGATTTTTCCAAGTGTTGTTCCAGTCACTCCAGTAAGGTCACAGGCACTCCCAGTATATCCCAGTAGCCCTGAAATGCTCCCAGTCACTCCCAGTCACTCCCAGTGTCCCCTGGGAAGTTCCAGTTACCCCAGTACAGCCCAGTCCTTCCCAGTGGTGCCACTCCTGGGATCCCCCACCCCTCTCTGCATTCATGGATCTCCTGAGAGGAGCCCCAAGGGCTGGTAGTCGCCCCCCAGGGTTCCCAGAGAGCCCCAGTTTGGATCTGCATTTCCCAGTTTCCCTCTCCTTTTCCCCGGGCAGGGTTCCCCCCGGCCCCAGCGGGTGGGAGCAGCCGAGAGCCTCGTGCTGCCCATCCCGATCTGTCCCAGCTCCATCCCCGCTCCTCCCGCGGGCTGCGAGGGCTCCGGGAACGGGGCACCGAGGGTGTCACTGCTGCTGGGGGAGGAGGAGGAGGGATGGGAGAGGAGGGATGAAGGAGGAGAGCGAGAAGGGATGGAAATAGGAGTGGGAGACATGGAGGAGTAGGGATGGAAGAGGAAAGACAAAGGAGGATCAGGAATAGAAGGAGGAACAAGGTCGTGCGCTCCCTGAATTCACAGGTCCCCCATCCATGGGACCATCGCCCCCGCAGGTGACCGGGAATGGGGAGCTTGGCCCAGATATCCCAGGAGGTCCCCAGGTCGAGATTTTTCAATGGATGTTTGGAGAATGCAGAACTCCAGAGCAGAGCAGAAAATGCCCCCTGGGGGGGGGGACACTGGGGGGTCCCGGTGGCAGCTGCCGGCAGAGGCAGCCTGGAGGAGCAGAGCCCTGTGTCCCCCAGGAGCCCAAAGTGGGGAGCCCAGAGAGGGGGAGCGCCGACATTGGCGGGACCCCTCAACAGCCTGGAGAGGGCAGGGGGACTCCTTGGACCCCCAGAACCCCAAAGCAGAGAATAAGGGAGAAGGGATCCCTGCGACCCCCAAAAATCCCCCAGCATCCCTAAATGGGGGAGAGGGAAGAGGGGGAAGCTTTGGATTGCTGGGACTCCCAGCAGCCTGGGGAGGGCGGGCACCGAGTAGATGGGGGACCCCCAATAGAAGCGTGACCCCCAGCAGCTGGGACTGGGGGGAACCCCTTAAACACCAAAGGGGAGGGACCATTGCCAGGAACTCCTGGGAGGCATTTTCAGGGCTGAATGTTGGTGTTTTGGGAGGTTTTGATGGAGCCCCAGATGCCCGGGGACTTCTAGAGATGGACTTGGGCAGGAGGAACCTCCAACGCAATGCGCTCATCCCTTGTTTTTCCCAAACCAGGATTTCCCATTTGCCAAGCCTTGGCCTCATGGAGGAGGAGGAGGCTGCGAGGAAGAGGAAGATGGCCCAGGAGCCCCAGGCAGGTGAGGAGGAAGTCAGTGCCCTTTCCCCCTCTGTCCTGCTCCATCTCCCAACCCAGCACAGTCCCGGCTGCAGGACACCCCGCTGGCGACACCGACCTGCTAGGGATGCACTGGGGGATCTCCTTCCCCTTCCCTCTGGCACGGAGGCAAATCCCATCCTCTCCTTGTCCTTCCTCACCCAGACAAGGAGCTGAGCACGGAGAGCAGGGAGGACAAATCCCGCTGCAGCAGAACCTGGTGGAAGAGGCCGTTTGCAGCGGCTCCACGGGCGCAGGAATCCAACGGGAGGAAAAGCCACGGAGATCCCTCACCAGGAGGGGCTGCAAACGCAGATCGCGAGGGATCTGAGGAGGAAAGACCCAGCCTGGGCCGGGCAGGCGGCCGGAGATGGAGCCAGAGCTCGGACCTGGTGGTCCCTGAGCAGCTTCGTAGGGGAGAAGCGCCTCAAGTGCTCAGAGTGTGGGATGAGCTTCAGATGGAGGTCCCTCCTGATCCCCCACCAGAGGATCCATACTGGGGAGAGGCCCTACGAGTGTGGGGAGTGTGGGAAGAGGTTTCACACCAGCAGCAATCTCCTCAAGCACCAGCGCACGCACACAGATGAGAAGCCCTTCCGCTGCCCCGACTGTGGGAAGGGATTCAGGGAGAACTCCCACCTTGTCAAACACTGGCGCATCCACACCGGGGAAAAGCCCCACGAGTGTGAGGAGTGTGGGAAGGGCTTCAGCCAGAGCTCCCACCTGATCAGGCACCAGAGGATCCACACTGGGGAGAGGCCTTATGAGTGTTCTAAGTGTGGGAAAGAGGTTTCCCACCAGCTCTGATCTCGTCAGCACTACCAGAGACACACGGAGGAGAGGCCCTACGAGTGTCCTGACTGCGGGAAGGGCTTCAGACGAAACTCCCACCTCATCACCCACCGGTGCACCACACTGGAGAGAGGCCCTACAAGTGTGAGGAGTGTGGGAAGAGCTTCTCCCAGAGCTCACACTTGACCAAACACCAACAGAGGCACCGGTAAGGGAAGCCCTGCGAGTGCCCCAAGTGCAGGAAGAGCTTCCTGCGCTGCTCCAAGTCCATCCCCCACTGCAGGACCCACGATTGGCAGAGCCCTGGTGACCCACATTCCCTGGGATCCATGTTGGGTAGACACCTGCCTGGTTATCCTTTTGTTTTGGCCTTGTTTTTCTCTCTTCTTCATCTCTTTTGCTCCAAAAGCCAAGAGGGATCGATCTGTTATCTCAAAACCTCTCAAATCCCACTGAAAACTCCTCACTTTCAAATCTGCATCCTTAAAAGGAATTTGGAAGTCTCTTAGGAATTTTGGGGGTCCCATAAGGAAAATTTTTGGGGGTAAGAAAGGGAATTTTTGTAGTGTGTTTAAAAAATTT
>JAPFBE010001174.1:0-11456 GCA_034336665.1 Luscinia megarhynchos | reverse complement strand
TCTCCGTCCTGCTCTGCACGGGTCCGTCGTTCTCGTCCCAGGGCGATGTTCTGTCAGGGTCGATCGCCCACGTCCCGGGGCGATGTTTTGTCGGGGTCCCTCATCCTCGCTTTATGGGGATGCCCTGTCAGAGTCAAATTTCCTCGGCCCCGGCGTCAATATCTGTTGGGGTGTGTCATCCTCGCCCTGGCGGGATGTTCTTTCGGGGTCCGTTGTCCTCGTTACCCGGGGATGCTCTGTCAGGGTCCATGTTCCTCGCCCTTGGGGGGATGATCTGTTGAGGTCCCTCGTCCTCGCCCCTGGGGCAATACACTTTCTGCGTCCATTATCCTCGCTCCCAGAGCGATGGTCAGTAAGGATACTTTATACTCGCCCCCTAGAATATGATCTTGCGGCATCCGTCGCCCTCGTCTCAGGGTGATGCTGTGTCGAAGAACCCTCGTCCTCGCCCCGAAGGGATGCTCTGTCGGGGTCTGTCGTCCTCACCCCCAAGGTGATGCTCTGTCGGGGTCCATCGTCCTCGCCCCGGGTCATTGTTCTGTCAGGGTCCCTCGTCTTCGCCCCCGGGGCGATGTTCTGTCGGGGTTTGTCATGCTCGCCCCACGGAGATGCCCTGTCGGGGTCCATCGTCCTCGCCCCCGGGGGGATGATCTGTCGAGGTCTGTCGTCCTCGCACCGGGGGGATGCCTTTTCGGGGTCTGTCGTCATCGCATCCGGGATGATCATTTGTCGTTGTCCGTTGTCCGCAACCCTGGGGCAATGCTCGGTCGGAGTCCCTCGTCCTCACCCTCGGGGCGATGATCTGTAGGGGTCTGTCATCCTCACCCCACGGCGATGCCCTGTCAGGGTCTGTTGTCCTCGCCCCCTGTAAGAGTCCATCTGAAAGCCTCTCGTTTGTTCTCCCCAACGACTTTCACCTGAGGTCTAAGAAGACCCCTCAAACTGCAGCTGAAAGGCGCTGGCCAGGGATGGGAGGAACGCCAAGTGATTGTTCCAGGTGGTGCTCATTGGACCAGGACTGGTCTCTCATGAGACTGGTTTTATCCAACAAGGCTCCCACAGGTGTGAGGACAATGAACTGGTCACAAGGACTGTTGGTGTGCCTGGAGCGTGCCATGGTGCGCCGCTCTCGAGCAGGCTACTTGCTGTAGCTTCCTGTTTCCACCTGTTTCTTGGAGCAACGATCTCCACATACAATAGTCCACAAGCCCTCCCACCTTTTGGCTAAAGGCCACTCGCTTTGGAAAAGACTATAAAAACATCCTCGAAAAAAGACCCCCCGTGATCTCCCCACACAGCAACGGACATCTATTGGCTGGTTCCACGAGGATCGTCTGCCTGTCTTGGTAACTTTAATCCCAACCCCTTTTTTCTCTCTCCCTCATTCTTTCTCTCTCTCTTTCTATTTGTCCCACTATCGCATTTGGTTGGCACAAAATAAAGTGCATTTGTTGCAAGAGCAACTGATTTTGTCTCTTTGTGTGTCTTTTGCACTTTGAGATTCTTAAAAGAACCTTCACGACCCCCGCTCTAACTAGAGCGGGCCGTGACATTCCCGGGGCGATGCTCTGTAGGGGTCCATCGTCCCCCCCCCGGGACGATGCTCTGTCGGAGACTCTCGTCCTCGCCCCGGGATGATGATCTGTCAGGGTCCGTCTCCCTAGTGCAGGGGCGATGCTCTGTCGGGGTCCGACGTCCTCGCCCCGGGGGGGATCATATGTCGGGGTCCATCATCCTCGCCAGCTCGACGATGTTCTTTTGGCGTCCGTCGCCTTCGTCCCGGGGCGATGCTCTGTCGGGATCTCTCCTCCTCTCCTTGGGGGGATACTCTGTGAGGGTGCGTCGCAGTAGTCCCGGGGGGATCATCTATTGGGGTCCCCTGTCCTCGCCCCGGGGGGATGTTGTCTCGGGGTCCCTCATCTTCGCCCCCAAGGGGATGTTCTCTTGGGGTCCGTCGTTCTTGCCCCGGGGGGATGCTCTGTCGCGGTCTCTCATCCTCGCCCCCGGGATGATGATCTTTCGGCGTCCGTCGCCCTCGTCCCAGGGCGATGATCTCACGGGGTTTATCATCCTCGAACCGGGAGGATGCTCTGTCAGGGACCGTCGTCCTCGCCCCCGGGGCGATGCTCTGTAGGGGTCCGTCGTCCTCGCCCCGGGATGAGGCCCTGTCTGGGTCTGTCGTCCTCTAACTCGGGAGCATGCTCTGTCGGGCTCCATCGTTTTCGCCCCGGGGCAATGATTTGTCTGGCTCCGTCGTCCTCGCCTTGGGGGGATCATCTGTCAGGGTCCGTTGTCCTCATCCCTGGGGAGATGCTCTGTCTGGGTCCGTCGTCGTCGCCCTGGGATGATGCCCTGTTGGGGTCTTTCTTCTTCGCACCCGGGAGGATGATCTGTCGTTGTCCGTCTTCCTCGCCCCCGGGGCGATGCTCTGTCGGGGTCCCTCATCCTCCCACTGGAGGCATGCTCTATCCGGGTCCACCGTCCTCGCCCCCGGGAGGATGATCTTTAGTCGTCCGTTGACCTCATCCCAGGACAATGATTTGTCGGGGTCTGTCATCCTCGCCCTGGGAGGATGCCCTGTCGGGGTCCGTAGTCATCACACCCAAGAGGATCATCTGTCGGTGTCCGTCGTCCTCACCTCCGGGGAAATGCTCTGTCGGGGTCCCTCGCCCTCGTCCTCGGGTGATGCTCTGTCAGGGTCCGTCGCCCTCGTCCCAAGGCGGTGCTCTTTTGGGGTCCCTCATTCTCGCCCCCTGGGCAATACACTTTTGGGGTCCGTCATCCTCACCCCGGGGGTGATGCTCAGTAGGGATACGTCGTCTTGCCCCAGTGGGATGCTCTGTCAGGGTCTGCCATCCTCGCCAATGGGAGGATGACTTTTCAGCATCCGTCGCCCTCGTCCCGGGGGGATGCCCTGTCGGGGTCTTTCTTCATCCTACCCGGGAGGATCCTCTGTTGGTGACCATCATACTTAACCCCGGGGGCATAATCTGTCAGGGTCCCTTGTCCTTGCCCCTGGGAAAATGATTTTTGGCGTCCCTCGCCCTCATTCCAGGGAGATGCTCTGTCAGCAAACATCGTCCTCGCACCGGGGGGATGATCGGTCAGGGTCTGTTGTCCTCGCCCCGGGGCGATGCTCTGTCGAGGTCCATCGTCCTTGCCCCGGGGATGCCCTATCGGGGTCCGTCGTCATCGCACCCGGGAGGATCATCTGTCGGTGTCCGTTGTACTCACCTCCAGGGCAATGCTCTGTCGAGCTCACTCGTCCTCGCCCCCGGGGCGATGATCTGTCAGGGTCCGGTGCGCTCGTCCCATGGGGATGCTCTGTCGAGGTCCGTCGTCCTCGCCGCTGGGGTAATACACTTTTGAGGTCCGCCGTCCTCGCTCCCGGGGCGATGGTCAGTTAAGGATACGTCGTACTCGCCCCCGGGAGGATGATCTCGGGGCGTCCGTTGCCCTCGTCTTGGGGTGATGCTCTGTCCGTGACCCTCGTCCTCGCCCCGGAGGGATGCCCTGTCGGGGATCGGTCGTCCTCACCCCCATGGCGATGATCTATCAGCATCCATCGCCCTCATCCCGGGGGTATGTTCTCTCGGGGTACATCGTCCAAGCCCCCGGAGGTATGCTCTTTCTGGGTCCCTCGTCCTCGCACCCGTGTCAATGCTCTGGTGGGGTCTGTCGTCCTCGCCCCCGAAGGGATGCTCTGTCAGGGTCTGTCGTCCTTGAGCCCGGGAGGATTGTCTTTCGGCATCCGTCACCCTCGTCCCGGGGGAAAGCTCTGTCGGGCTCCGTCGTCCTCGCCCCAGGGGGAAGTCCGGTCGGAGTCTCTCGTCATCGCACCCGGAAGGATCATCTGTCAGTGCCTGTCGTCCTCACCCCCAGGCAATGCCCTGTCGGGGTACCTCGTCCACGCCCTGGGAAGATGATCTGTGTAGAGTCCGTCGCCCTCGTCTCGTGGCAATGCTCTGTCAGGGTCCGACGTCGTCGGCCCCGGGGCGATGCTCTGTCGCGGTCTGTCGTCCTCACCCTCGTGAGGATGGTCTTTCGGCACCTGTCACCCTCGTCCCGGGGGGATGCTCTGTCAGGGTCTGACGTCGTCGGCCCCGGGGCGATGCTCTGTCGCGGTCTGTCGTCCTCACCCCCGTGAGGATGGTCTTTCGGCACCTGTCACCCTCGTCCCAGGGGGAATGCTCTGTCAGGGTCTGTCGTTCTTGCCCTCGGGGGCATGATCTGTCGAGGTCCCTCGTCCTCGCCACCGGGGCAATACATTTCCGGGATCCGTCATCTTCGCTCCCTGGGAGATGATCAGTAGGGATATGTCATACTCGCCCCCGGGCGGATGATCTTACGGCGTCCGTCCCTCTCGTGCCGGGGCCATGCTCTGTCGGGGACCTTAGTCCTCGCCCCAGAGGGATGCACTGTCAGGGCCTGTCGTTCTCGCACCGGGGGTATGCCTTGTCAGGGTCCGTCGTCATCACACCCAGGAGGATCATTTCTCGGTGTCTGTTGTCCTCAACCCCGGGGCAATGCTCTGTTGGGGTCCCTCGTCCTCTCCTTCGGGATGATGCTCTATCAGGGTTAATCTCCCTCGTCTCCCAGGGATGCTCTGTCGGGGTCTGTTGTCCTCACGCACGAAGATGCCCTGTTGGGGCCCGTGGTCCTCGCCCCGGGGGCAATGCTCTGTCAGGGTCCGTCGTCCTTGTCCCGGGGAGATGCCCTGTCGGGGTCCGTTATCATCGCACCCAGGAGGATCATTTTTCGGTGTCTGTCGACCTCAAACCCAGGGCAATGCTCTGTCGGGGCCCCTCGTCCTCACCCCGGGGGCAATGCTCTGAGGGGGTCTGTCGTCCTCGCCTCGGGGAGATGCCCTGTCGGGGTCTGTTGTCAGCACACATGGGAGGAGAATTTTTTGGTGTCCGTCGTCGTCAACCTCGGGGCAATACTCTTTCGGGGTCCCTCGTCCTCCCCCCCGGGGGGATGCTCTGTCGGGGTCTGTCGTCCTCGCCCCACGGGGATGCTCTGTCAGGGTCCATCGTCCTCGCCCCCGGGGGATGCTCTGTTGGGGTCTGTCGTCCTTTGTTCCGGGGGTATGCCTTGTCGGGGCCCATCGTCATCGCACCCAGGAGGATCATTTGTCAGTGTCCATCGTCCTCAACCCCGGGGCAATGTTCTGTTGGGGTCCATCGTCCTTGCCCTCGGGGCGATGCTCTGTCAGTGTCCATCTCCCTCGTCTCCTGGGGATGCTCTGTCAGGGTCCATCGCCCTCGTCCCGGGGAGATGCTCTATCGGGGTCCGTCGTACTCGCCCCCAAGCAAAACACTTTCGGGGTCCGTTGTCCTCGCCCCTGGGGCAATGCTCTGTCAGGGTCTGTCGTCCTCGCCCCACGGGTATGCCCTGTCGGGGTCCGACGTCCTAGGCCCCGAGGCGATGCTTTGTCGGGGTGTTTCGTCCTCGCCCCGTGGGGATGCTCTTTAGGGGTCCGTTGTCCTCGTTACCCGGGGATGTTCTGTCAGGGTCCGTCGTCCTTGCCCTCGGGGGGATGATCTGTTGGAGTCCCTTGTCCTCGTCCCCGGGGCAATACACATTCGGGGTCCATCATCCTCGCTCCCGGGGCGATGGTCAGTAGGGATACGTCATACTCACCCCCGAGAGGATGATCTTGCGGCGTTTGTCATCCTCGCCCCGGGAGATGCCCTGTCGGTGTCTTTTGTCATCGCGCCCGAGAAGATCAACTCTCCGTGTCCATCGTCCTTGCCCTTGGCGGCATGATCTGTTGGCGTCCCTCGACCTCGCCAACGGGAGGATGATCTCTCGGCATCCATCACCCTCGTCCCTGGGAGATGTTCTATCAGGGACCGTCGTCCTCGCACCAGGGGTATGATTGGTCAGGGTCCGTCGTCCTCGCCCCCGGGACGATGCCCTGTCGAGATCCATGATCCCTGCCCCGGGGCGATACACTCTCGGGGTCCCTCGTCCTCGCCCCCGTGGCAATACACTTTCGGAGTCCATCCTCCTCGGCCCCGGGGTGATGGTCAGTAGGAGTACGTCGTCCTCGCCCCAGTGGGATGTTCTGTCGGGGTCCGTCATCCTCGCCCCCGGGAGGAGGATCTTTCAGCGTCCGTCGCCCTCGTCCCAAGAGGATGTTCTGTCGGGGTCCATCGTCTTCGCACTGGGGAGATGCTCTTTCAGGGTCCGTCGTCCTCGCACCAGGGGTATGATCGGTCAGGGTCCATTATCCTCGCCTTGGGATGATGCTCTGTCGAGATCCATCGTCCTCGTCCCGAGGCGATACACTCTCGGGGTCCCTCGTCCTTGCCTCCGTGGCAATACACTTTCGGAGTCCATCCTCCTCGGCCCCGGGGTGATGGTCAGTAGGAGTACGTCGTCCTCGCCCCAGTCGGATGTTCTGTCGGGGTCCGTCGTCCTCGCCCCCGGGAGGAGGATCTTTCGGCGTCCGTCACCCTCGTCCCAAGAGGATGTTCTGTCGGGGTCCATCGTCTTCGCACTGGGGAGATGCTCTGTCAGGGTCTGTAGTCCTCGCTTTGGGAGGATCATCTGTCAGAGTCCGTTGTCCTCGTCTCCGGGTCGATGATGTGTCGGGGTCCATCGCCCTCGCTCCCGGGGGGATACTCTGTCAGGGTCTGTCGCCCTCGCTTCCTGGGGAATGATTGGTCAGGGCCTCTCCTCCTCCTCTCGCCTGGATACTCTGTCTGGGTCCGTCGTCCCGGGGGGATGCTCTGTCGATGTCCGTCACCCTGGTCCCAGGGGCGATGCTCTGTCGTTGTCCATCATCCTCGCCCCGGGGCGATGGTCTCTTGGTGTCCACCCTCTCCGCCTCGATGGAGGATCGGGGTGCTTCGTCGTCTCCATCCTTTCTGTGTGGGGATGGTGGGGTTGGTCAGGCCAACTCCGCCCACTTCCCATTACTGGGGAAGGGTCCGGGTGGTCTCGGTGCTTACCTTGGGGTGAGATGGGATGGTCTCCGTGGAGCGGAGCAGTCTCTAGTGGGGTCTCCGCGCTCTTCATTGCCGCTCCTTCGGTATAGGGGGTCAGGATCATCTTCGCCCTCGTTTTTTGTGGGAATGAGTGGTCAGGTCATGTCCATCCTCCTTCTCTGCAACATAGAAGGCACGGGTGGTCTCCGTCCACCTCACCTTTGGCAGGCCGGGGGCGCCTGCTCGTTCCGGGAAAGCACCGAATAGTGCTGGGGAGCGGTGTCTCCGTCGTCCTCGCCCCAAGGCGATGCTCTGTCAGGGTCTGTCGTCTTCGCCTCGTGTCCATCATCCTGGCCCCCGGGGGGATGCACTGTCAGTTTCCACCCTCCTCACCCCAATGAGAAAACCGTGGAGCGGGGTGTCACCATCGTTGTCCTGCGTGGAAATATGTGTGTGGGGCGGGCGTGTCAGGTCACCGCGGTCTTCCTTCACCATGGAGGGGGGCCGGGTGATCTGTGCTCATCGCGGTGTAGGCTCTGGGGGTCTCTGTGGAGCAGAGTGACGGGTGGGGTCTCCGCGCCCTTCGTTGCCGGGCAGATGGTGTAGATCGGATCTCCGCCCGCTCCCTGGGTCTTCTCCCGGCGAGATGCTCGGGGCTCCTCTCCCAGGGACCCCTCCTCCTCTTTCCACTGCCTTCGCTGCTGAGGTCTTGAGCCAGCGGGGATCTTTATATACCCAGACCAAGCCCTGCCACTTTCAAACACAGCCAAAAGAAGCCCAGAAACAAACGTGGGGGCGGAGCACCCAGCGTTGCTCATTGTGATGACACATAGGGGAGGCGTGGCCACAGCGTGACCGAGCCTTCTGATTGGTCAGAAGGAGAAAAAGCATAAAAGGGGCGTGGCTCGGGCCCGGGGTGGGAGGGGCAGCTGTGAGGGCGTGGTGAGGGAGAGGCCGGGGGTCACACCGGGGTTTTGGGAGCAACTACGGGCGCTCCCGGTCCCTCCACAGCTCTCCTGGGCTCCTTCCAGCACTGCAAGAAGCAGAGGAAGGGGTCTCTGGGCGTCCCAGCCCCATTCCAGGAGTCGACAAGTGTCGACAGCTTGACGAGAAGTTGGAATATTTATGGCTACAAGGTCTTTTCAGAATTTATTCACCAATAACACACTGCCAACAAAGACATTTTTGTTTCTAATTCAATACTAAAGTTTTGTCTAATTGCAGTGTGAAATTACATACCCAATCCTGTTCTGGCACACAGACCTAGTCTAAGACTTTTTGTCACATCTGTGACTAATTTTATTCTTTTTTTAATCATAAAATCTACAGCTAAACTTTTCTCACCTAAATACATCTCTGCTTTAATCTACATTTTTGCTTCTAGCACCTAAGTTGGAAGCATTTCCCGAGGCCTCAAGTCAAATCCTGTATTCTTTTCTAGACTTTGATTGACAGGCCCAATGTTGTGAGAATTCCTTGCATTTTGAATTCCAACAGAATCTCACAGACCCGAGGCTCTCTTGGGACACAGTAGGGCCTGGTGGAACCAAGGGCAGCGTTGTGACACTCCAGAACCTCACGGAACCAAGTGTCCATCGTGACACAGCGGGGCCTGGGGAAAAGAAATCTCACTGCCAAAGCATTTCTGGCTGATAAAAGTTTGATTTGGGCCAGTTTTATCTGGGCCAGCACCCAGGGATGCTCAAGGGTCTCCATCCCTCTGGGCCTGGGAAATGCTCGAGAAGGCCAGGGGGTTTCTGTCCCTCTTCCTTGGTGGTAAGCTCTTCATCCCTCTGGGGACACCTCAGGGTCTCTGACCCTCTCACCCTGGGATGAGCGCCCTGAGCATCCCCCGATGTGACATGGCCAGAGACCCCCAGCTCTGAGCATCCCTCAGTGTGACATGACCAGAGAACCCCCAGCCCCGCCATGCCCTACTGTGACACGGCCAGAGACCTCCAGCCCTGCCATTCCCCTCAGGAGAGGTTCGAACCGCATCAGGACCGCCCAGGGAGGAAGGGGATGGAGACATCCCTGGGCCCCCCGCGCTCCCTGCCCGGCTGAGGGTCTCCGTCCTCCTCTTCATGGGGCAGGGGAGTCTTTGGTCTTCATTTTATTTGGCGAGGGATTCGTTGCGAGAGTAAAGACCAGGCACAGCACTCGATGTGATTTTTGCCAATTTTGTTTTGACCTTAGCTTTTTTGGAACGGGGGCAATGGCCAGACCACTTCCAATTTGGGGCGCCGGCGCGGTCCCTCGCTGCCCCGGTGCTTTTCTGTCCTTAGCTTTGTTGAGCCGAGGTGGTGTCCGACCCCCTCCGATTTTGGGAGGCCACTGAGCTCTCCATCCACCTTACCTTTGGCAGGCTGAGCTGTCTTTGTCTCCTTTCGGCGGGGAGGGGAAAGTGCTGTCGGTGTCCGTCGTCCTTGCCCCCGGGGGGAGGTACATCCTGTCCTGGGGTGACCTTGCAGTGCTTTACATCCACAATCGTGTGCTGCTCATGCTTGGAGACTTTGTTTTGTCTAGCTAGACAGCGCCCTTCCCCATTGGTTAGTTGCTGCCGCTGCGCTGCTTGCAAGCTCCTGCCCCCTCTCCCCCCCTGCGCGGTTCGGCCGCTTTTAGCTGCTTCTGCTTGCTTAGCTGCTGCTTCTTCTCCCCACTTTGCTTAGGCTGCTTCGCTTTATTTTTCCTTCCCTTATTAGCTAGGAATACCACGTGAACCTGATCCTGGACGACCTGAAACATGAAGAAACGCCGGGCACCTGCTCGTGAAAAGAAATATGCGTTTCTGCCCTCCCCGGCACCGGAGACGTCCTGAGGCTGTACATCCACTCGGACGCGTGAAGTTTGCTGCGTCACCCGTAGCTGTTTTTATCTTGTGTTGGGGAGAGATTTTTCTGTGTGTTTGCTAAAGAAACAAGTTATTTCGACTTTTTCTCTGAGGAAAATCTTCCCGAAGCCGGTGGTGGGAGAGGGAAGAGTTTGGAGAATTTTTTGTTTAAGGGGTTCCATTTGGAGATTCTTTCCCTAATTTGCCCTAAACCAGGAAACGCCCGTATCTGCCCTCATCCCAGGGGATGCTCCGTCCGTGTCAGCGGTTGCCCCGGGGCGATGCTCTGCCGTTGTCCACCCTTTGCGCCAACAGGGCAATGTTCTCTTGTGGTCCGTTATCCTCGGCCCCACGGTGATGCTCTGTCGAGGTCCAATGTCCTCGCCCACGGGGGAATGCTCTGTCGGGGTCCTCGTCCTCACCCCCGGGGAAATGCTCTGTCGGGGTCACTTGCCCTCGTCCCAGGGCGATGCTCTGTCAGGGTCTGTCTCCCTCATTCCAGGGCGATGCTCTTTTGGGATTTGTCATCCGCGCCACTGGGGCAATACACTTTCGGGTCTGTCGTCCTCGCCCCAGTGGGATGCTCTGTCGGGGTCCGTCATCCTTGCCCCCGGGAAGATGATCTTTCGGCATCCATCGCCCTCATCCCGGAGGGATGTTCTCTCGGGATTCCTCGTTCACGCCCATGGGGGGATGCTCTGTCTGGGTCCCTCGTTCTCGCCCCCGGGGCTATGCTCTGTGGGGATCCATCGTACTCGCCTCCGTGGGGATGCTCTGTCGGAGTCCGTAATCGTCGAACCGAAGGGATGCCTTGTCGGTGTCCGACGTCCTCGGGGCGATGCTCTGTCGGGGTCTGTCGACCTTGCCCCCGGGAGGATGATCTTTCGGCACCTTTTACCCTTGTCCCGGGGGAATGCTCTGTCAGTGTCCGTCGTCCTCGCCCTTGGGGGGATGATCTGTTGGGGTACCTCGTCCTCGCCCCCGGCGCAAGACACTTCCTGGATTCGTCATCCTCTCTCCCGGGGTGATGGTCAGTATGGATACGTCATAATCGCCCCCGGGATGTTGATCTTGCGGAATCCGTCGCCCTCATCCCGGGGCGATGCTCTGTCGGGGTCTCTCGTCCTCGCACCTCGGGGATGCCCTGTCGGGTTCCTACATCCTCAGCCCCGGGGCGATGCTCTGTCGGTGTGTGTCGTCCTCGCCCCGGGGGGATGCTCTGTCAAGGTCCGTTGTCCTCGTTTCCCAGGGATGGTCTGTCAGGGTCCGTCATCCTCGCCCTTGGGGGGATGATCCGTTGCGGTCCCTCGTCCTCCCCCCGGGAAGGTGATCTGTCAGGGTACGTCACCCTCGTCCCAGGGCGATGCTCTGTCAGGATCCGTGGTCCTCGCACCGGGGGGATGGTCTGTCAGGGTCAGACGTCATCAGACCTGTGGCAATGCTCTGCCAGTGTCTGTCATCATCGTCTTGGGGGGATGATCTGTCGGGGTCTGTTGTGCTCTCCCCTGGGGGCATGATCTGTTGGGGTCCCTCGGCTGCGATAATGATTCTTTGTCTTTTTCCTAATTACTTAAGATCAGACAAAGTATCTTAGCATGGATGGAAAAGTCTACAAAAGAGGCCCTTTCTTTTCTCAGGTTTATTCTAAGGCGATGGCATGGCTGGAAAAAGGAAAGAGACAGATTCTTTTT
>JAPFBE010001173.1:0-11475 GCA_034336665.1 Luscinia megarhynchos | reverse complement strand
ACAACACAGATCTCACTTTGCACTACACCTAGAAATGGCTTCTCTGCATCACTGATATCTACAACACAAATCTGCGTGACAAATAACTATGTTGTACAGATGCAGGTTCTGGCATATCCTGCTTCATACCACTAGTCCCTGACAACCGGTATTCTGTGCAGAGCACCTCAGTGCAGTGTGGTTTCCTTAATCGTGGTTTGTAGCAAGAAGCGATTTCTGTCTAAGGGAGGTGAAGTGCCATCTACCCCCTCACAGAACACTCTACTGGGAAGTTCTGCAACTGCCAAAACACACCTGGCATGTGCACTTTTCTTCTAAAACCTCTCTACCATAGCAATATTCTCTGCTTCTTGAAAGCATACCATACACTCTTTCCACTATGCATAGCGAAGAGCACTGCAGTGCACAAAAAGGTAAGGCGAAAGTGTGCACAGCACAACACAGATCTCACTTTGCACTACACCTAGAAATGCCTTCTCTGCATCACTGATATCTACAACACAAATCTGCGTGACAAATAACTATGTTGTACAGATGCAGGTTGTGGCATATCCTGCTTCATACCACTAGTCCCTGACAACCGGTATTCTGTGCAGAGCACCTCAGTGCAGTGTGGTTTCCCTAATCGCAGTTTGTACCATCACGCGATTTCTGTCTAAGGGATGTATAGTTCCGTCTACCCCTCTCACAGAACATTGTGCTGGAAAGTTCTGCTAGTGCCAAAACACGCCTGGTATGTGCACTTTTCTTCTAAAACCTCTCTACCACAGCAATATTCTCTCATTCTTGAAAGCATACCATACACTCTTTCAACTATGCATAGCGAAGAGCACTGCAGTGCACCTAAAGCTGAAGCGAAAACCTGCCCAGCACACCACAGGTCTCACTTTGCACTACCCCTAGAACTGCCTTCTCTGCATTACTGATATCTACCACGGCAATCTGCGTTACAAATAACTATGTTGTACAGATGCTGGTTCTGGCATATCCTGCTTCATACCTCTAGTCCCTGACAACCGGTATTCTGTGCAGAGCACCTCAGTGCAGTGTGGTTTCCTTAATAGCGGTTTGTAGCAAGAAGCGATTTCTGTCTTAGGGAGGTGTAGTGCCGTCTACCCCTCTCACAGAACACTCTGCTGGGAAGTTCTTCTACTGCCAAAACACGCCTGGCATGTGCACTTTTCTTCTAAAACCTCTTTACCATTGCAATATTCTCTGCTTCTGGAAAGCATACCATACACTCTTCCCACTATGCATAGCGAAGAGCACTGCAGTGCACCTAAAGCTAAAGCGAAAGTGTGCACAGCACACCACAGATCTCACTTTGCACTACACCTAGAAATGCCTTCTCGGCATCACAACTCTCTAGCACAGAAATCTGCGCGAAGAATAACTATGTTGTAGCAAAGCTTGTTCTGGCATATCCTGCTTCATGCCACTAGTCCCTGACAACCGGTATTCTGCGCAGAGCACCTCAGTGCAGTGTGTTTTCCTTAATCGCGGTTTGTAGCAAGAAACGATTTCTGTCTAAGGGAGGTGAAGTGCCGTCTACCCCACTCACAGAACACTCTGCTGGGAAATTCTGTGTCCTGGTTTGAAGGACAGGTATCTGCCAATTAAGGCAGAAGTTTTCCTTTGACGTGGAGACCTTAATTCAATTCCCCCCCACCACGTATTATAAATGTTCGTATTCAAGACCCTGAGGCAAAGAAAAGGGGGTAGGAATAACAGCTCCTTTACTAATATATTTAACCTTACAAACAGAAACAACAGCAGTTGTTAAAACTACCAACAACACAGCCATTATAACTCGGTCCCAGTCCTTTCTTTAGCTGTGGGCACACTCTCTCTGCCCTTGGTCCCGGTGCTGCAGATAGACAAAGCCCGGCTGCTGCAGAGAGGCGGGAGCACGGGCGGGAGGGGCGCCAGCGGCCACGCCGGTCTCGGGTAGAGCGGCTGGAGCGGGCAGCTCCTCGCTCACCGCTGAGTCCGGGTGATCAGCTGTGTCCGCACAGGCAGGAGGCTGCAGCGAAGCGGATGCAGGGCAGGTGATCGCACAGGGTTTGGCCGCGTTGCTGCAGACGGGGCGTCCTCCTCCCAGCTCGCCGGAAACACGAGTCCCTCCGGAAACACGAGTCCCCGATCCGGAAGCACAGGAGCCCCTCCGCCAGCCCAGCTCCCACCTACACCCCCCGTCTAGAGCCATCAAAAGTCCTGGGTGCAGCCCAGCCAGCTCCGCCGGCAGAACAATGGGAAAATTTCTCCAAATTGACACAGTACCACAAAAAACACTCAACCCCCAACATTCAGCTACTGCCAAAACACGCCTGGCATGTGCACTTTTCTTCTAAAACCTCTCTACCATTGCAATATTCTCTGCTTCTTGAAAGCATACCATACACTCTTTCCACTATGCATTGCGAAGAGCACTGCAGTGCAACTAAAGCTAAAGCGAAAGTGTGCACAGCACACCACAGATCTCACTTTGCACTACACCTACAAATGGCTTCTCTGCATTACTGATATCTACCACGGAAATCTGCGTGACAAATAACTATGTTGTAGCTAAGCTGGTTCTGGCATATCCTGCTTCATACCACTAGTCCCTCACAACCGGTATTCTGTGCAGAGCACCTCAGTGCAGTGTGGTTTCCCTAATCGTGGTTTGTAGCAAGAAGCGATTTCTGTCTAAGGGAGGTGAAGTGCCCTCTACCCCTCTCACAGAACGCTCTGCTGGGAAGTTCTGCTACTGCCAAAACACGCCTGGCATGCCCACTTTTCTTCTAAAACCTCTCTACCATAGCAATATTCTCTGCTTCTTGAAAGCATACCATACACTCTTTCCACTATGCATAGCGAAGAGCACTGCAGTGCACCTAAAGCTAAAGCGAAAGTGTGCACAGCACACCACAGATATCACTTTGCACTACACCTAGAAATGGCTCCTCTGCATCACGGATATCGAGCACAGAAATCTGCGCGACGAATAACTATGTTGTAGCTAAGCTGGTTCTGGCATATCCTGCTTCATACCACTAGTCCCTGACAACCGGTATTCTGTGCAGAGAACCTCAGTGCAGTGTGGTTTCCCTAATCGCGGTTTGTAGCAAGAAGCGATTTCTGTCTAAGGGAGGTGAAGTGCCGTCTACCCCTCTAACAGAACACTCTGCTGGGAAGTTCTGCTACTGCCAAAACATGCCTGGAATGTGCACTTTTCTTCTAAAACATCTCTACAATAGCAATATTCTCTGCTTCTTGAAAGCATACCATACACTCTTTCCGCTATGCATAGCGAAGAGCACTGCAGTGCACTTAAAGCTAAAGCGAAAGTGTGCACAGCACACCACAGATCTCACTTTGCACTACACCTAGAAATGGCTTCTCTGCATCACTGATATCTACCACGGCAATCTGTTGACAAATAACTATGTTGTACAGTTGCTGGTTCTGGCATATCCTGCTTCATACCTCTAGTCCCTGACAATAGGTATTCTGTGCAGAGAACCTCAGTGCAGTGTGGTTTCCCTAATCGCGGTTTGTAGCAAGAAGCGATTTCTGTCTAAGGGAGGTGAAGTGCCCTCTACCCCTCTCACAGAACACTCTGCTGGGAAGTTCTTCTACTGCGAAAACAAGCCTGGCATGTGCACTTTTCTTCTAAAACCTCTTTACCATAGCAATATTCTCTGCTGCTTGAAAGCATACCATACACTCTTTCAACTATGCATAGCGAAGAGCACTGCAGTGCACCTAAAGTTAAAGCGAAAGTGTGCACAGCACACCACAGATCTCACTTTGCACTACACCTAGAAATGCCTTCTCTGCATTACTGATATCTACCACGGCAATCTGCGTGACAAATAACTATGTTGTAGCTAAGCTGGTTCTGGCATATCCTGCTTCATACCTCTAGTCCCTGACAAGCGGTATTCTGTGCAGAGCACCTCAGTGCAGTGTGGTTTCCTTAATCGCGGTTTGTAGCAAGAAGCGATTTCTGTTTAAGGGAGGTGAAGTGCCCTCTACCCCTCTCACAGAACACTCTGCTGGGAAGTTCTTCTACTGCGAAAACAAGCCTGGCATGTGCACTTTTCTTCTAAAACCTCTTTACCATAGCA
This sequence comes from Luscinia megarhynchos, assembly GCA_034336665.1. Classification (NCBI taxonomy): domain Eukaryota; kingdom Metazoa; phylum Chordata; class Aves; order Passeriformes; family Muscicapidae; genus Luscinia; species Luscinia megarhynchos. The sequence continues at coordinate 7,363 of JAPFBE010001173.1, read as the reverse complement.
ATATTCTCTGCTGCTTGAAAGCATACCATACACTCTTTCCACTATGCATAGCGAAGAGCACTGCAGTGCACCTAAAGCTAAAGCGAAAGTGTGCACAGCACACCACAGATCTCACTTTGCACTACACCTAGAAATGGCTTCTCTGCATCACTGATATCTAGCACAGAAATCTGCGTGACGAATAACTATGTTGTAGCTGAGCTGGTTCTGGCATATCCTGCTTCATACCACTAGTCCCTGACAACCAGGTATTCTGTGCAGAGCACCTCAGTGCAGTGTGGTTTCCTTAATCGTGGTTTGTAGCAAGAAGCGATTTCTGTCTAAGGGAGGTGAAGTGCCGTCTACCCCTCTCACAGAACACTCTGCTGGGAAGTTCTGCTACTGCCAAAACACGCCTGGCATGTGCACTTTTCTTCTAAAACCTCTCTACCATAGCAATATTCTCTGCTTCTGGAAAGCATACCATACACTCTTCCCACTATGCATAGCGAAGAGCACTGCAGTGCAACTAAAGCTAAAGCGAAAGTGTGCACAGCACACCACAGATCTCACTTTGCACTACACCTACAAATGGCTTCTCTGCATTACTGATATCTACCACGGAAATCTGCGTGACAAATAACTATGTTGTAGCTAAGCCGGTTCTGGCATATCCTGCTTCATACCACTAGTCCCTCACAACCGGTATTCTGTGCAGAGCACCTCAGTGCAGTGTGGTTTCCCTAATCGTGGTTTGTAGCAAGAAGCGATTTCTGTCTAAGGGAGGTGAAGTGCCCTCTACCCCTCTCACAGAACGCTCTGCTGGGAAGTTCTGCTACTGCCAAAACACGCCTGGCATGTGCACTTTTCTTCTAAAACCTCTCTACCATAGCAATATTCTCTGCTTCTTGAAAGCATACCATACACTCTTTCAACTATGCATAGCGAAGAGCACTGCAGTGCACCTAAAGCTAAAGCGAAAGTGTGCACAGCACACCACAGATATCACTTTGCACTACACCTAGAAATGGCTCCTCTGCATCACGGATATCTAGGACAGAAATCTGCGCGACGAATAACTATGTTGTAGCTAAGCTGGTTCTGGCATATCCTGCTTCATACCTCTAGTCCCTGACAAGCGGTATTCTGTGCAGAGAATCTCAGTGCAGTGTGGTTTCCCTAATCGCGGTTTGTAGCAAGAAGCGATTTCTGTCTAAGGGAGGTGAAGTGCCGTCTACCCCTCTCACAGAACACTCTGCTGGGAAGTTCTTCTACTGCGAAAACAAGCCTGGCATGTGCACTTTTCTTCTAAAACCTCTTTATCATAGCAATATTCTCTGCTTCTTGAAAGCATACCATACGCTCTTTCCACTATGCATAGCGAAGAGCACTGCAGTGCGCCTAAAGCGAACTCTTTCCACTATGCATAGCGAAGAGCACTGCAGTGCACCTAAAGCTAAAGCGAAAGTGTGCACAGCACACCACAGATCTCACTTTGCACTACACCTAGAAATGCCTTCACGGCATCACAGATATCTAGCACAGAAATCTGCTGTGACGAATAACTATGATGTAGCTAGAGCTGGTTCTGGCATATCCTGCTTCATACCACTAGTCCCTGACAACCCGGGTATTCTGTGCAGAGCACCTCAGTGCAGTGTGGTTTCCTTAATCGCGGTTTGTAGCAAGAAGCGATTTCTGTCTAAGGGAGGTGAAGTGCCGTCTACCCCTCTCACAGAACACTCTGCTGGGAAGTTCTGCTACTGCCAAAACACGCTTGGCATGTTCACTTTTCTTCTAAAACCTCTCTACCATAGCAATATTCTCTGCTTCTTGAAAGCATACCATACACTCTTTCCACTATTCATAGCCAAGAGCACTGCAGTGCACCTAAAGCTAAAGCGAAAGTGTGCACAGCACACCACAGATCTCACTTTGCACTACACCTAGAAATGGCTTCTCTGCATCACTGATATCTACCACGGCAATCTGCGTGACAAATAACTATGTTGTACAGATGCTGGTTATGGCATATCCTGCTTCATACCACTAGTCCCTGACAGCGGGTATTCTGTGCAGAGCACCTCAGTGCAGTGTGGTTTCCCTTAATCGCTGGTTTGTAGCAAGAAGCGATTTCTGTCTAAGGGAGGTGAAGTGCCCTCTACCCCTCTAACAGAACACTCTGCTGGGAAGTTCTGCTACTGACAAAACACACCTGGCATGTGCACTTTTCTCCTAAAACCTCTCTACCATAGCAATATTCTCTGCTTCTTGAAAGCATACCATACACTCTTTCCACTATGCATAGCAAAGAGCACTGCAGTGCACTTAAAACTAAAGCGAAAGTGTGCACAGCACACCACAGATCTCACTTTGCACTACACCTAGAAATGGCTTCTCTGCATTACTGATATCTACCACGGAAATCTGCGCGACGAATAACTATGATGTAGCTAAGCTGGTTCTGGCATATCCTGCTTCATACCACTTGTCTCTGACAACCGGTATTCTGTGCAGAGCACCTCAGTGCAGTGTGGTTTCCCTAATCGTGGTTTGTAGCAAGAAGCGATTTCTGTCTAAGGGAGGTGAAGTGCCGTCTACCCCTCTCACAGAACACTCTGCTGGGAAGTTCTGCTACTGCCAAAACACGCCTGGCATGTGCACTTTTCTTCTAAAACCTCGCTACCATAGCAATATTCTCTGCTTCTTGAAAGCATACCATACACTCTTTTCACTATGCATAGCGAAGAGCACTACAGTGCACCTAAAGCTAAAGCGAAAGTGTGCACAGCACACCACAGATCTCACTTTGCACTACACCTAGAAATGCCTTCTCTGCATCACTGATATCTAGCACAGAAATCTGCGCGACGAATAACTTTGTTGTAGCTAAGCTGCTTCTGGCATATCCTGCTTCATACCACTAGTCCCTGACAACCGGTATTCTGTGCAGAGCACCTCAGTGCAGTGTGGTTTCCCTAATCGCGGTTTGTAGCAAGAAGCGATTTCTGTCTAAGGGAGGTGAAGTCCCGTCGACCCCTCTCACAGAACACTCTGCTGGGAAGTTCTGCTACTGCCAAAACACGCCTGGCATGTGCACTTTTCTTCTAAAACTTCTCTACCATAGCAATATTCTCTGCTTCTTGAAAGCATACCATACATTCTTTCCACTACGCATTGCGAAGAGCATTGCAGTGCACCTAAAGCTAAAGCGAAAGTGTGCACAGCACACCACAGATCTCACTTTGCACTACACCTAGAAATGGCTTCTCTGCATCACTGATATCTAGGACAGAAATCAGCGCGACGAATAACTATGTTGTAGCAAAGCTGGTTCTGGCTTATCCTTCTTCATACCACTAGCCCCTGACAACCGGTATTCTGTGCAGAGCACCTCAGTGCAGTGTGGTTTCCTTAATCGCGGTTTGTAGCAAGAAGCGATTTCTGTCTAAGGGAGGTGAAGTGCCGTCTACCCCTCTCACAGAACACTCTGCTGGGAAGTTCTGCTACTGCCAAAACACGCCTGGCATGTGCACTTCTCTTCTAAAACCTCTCTACCATAGCAATATTCTCTGCTTCTTGAAAGCATACCATACACTCTTTCCACTATGCATAGCAAAGAGCACTGCAGTGCACTTAAAGCTAAAGCGAAAGTGTGCACAGCACACCACAGATCTCACTTTGCACTACACCTAGATATGGCTTCTCTGCATTACTGATATCTACCACGGAAATCTGCGCGACGAATAACTATGTTGTAGCTAAGCTGGTTCTGGCTTATCCTGCTTCATAACACTAGTCTCTGACAACCGGTATTCTGTGCAGAGCACCTCAGTGCAGTGTGGTTTCCCTAATCACGGTTTGTAGCAAGAAGCGATTTCTGTCTAAGGGAGGTGAAGTGCCCTCTACCCCTCTCACAGAACACTCTGCTGGGAAGTTCTGCTACTGCCAAAACACGCCTGGCATGTGCACTTTTCTTCTAAAACCTCTCTACCATAGCAATATTCTCTGCTTCTTGAAAGCATACCATACACTCTTTCCACTATGCATAGCCAAGAGCACTGCAGTGCACCTAAAGCTAAAGCGAAAGTGTGCACAGCACACCACAGATCTCACTTTGCACTACACCTAGAAATGGCTTCTCTGCATCACTGATATCTACCACGGAAATCTGCGCGAAGAATAACTATGTTGTAGCGAAGCTGGTTCTGGCATATACTGCTTCATACCACTAGTCCCTTACAACCAATATTCTGTGCAGAGCACCTCAGTGCAGTGTGGTTTCCTTAATCGCGGTTTGCAGCAAGAAGCGATTTCTGTCTAAGGGAGGTGAAGTGCCGTCGACCCCTCTCACAGAACACTCTGCTGGGAAGTTCTGCTACTGCCAAAACACACCTGGCATGTGCACTTTTCTTCTAAAACCTCTCTACCATAGCAATATTCTCTGCTTCTTGAAAGCATACCATACACTCTTTCCACTATGCATAGCGAAGAGCACTGCAGTGCACCTAAAGCTAAAGCGAAAGTGTGCACAGCACACCACAGATCTCACTTTGCACTACACCTAGAAATGCCTTCTCTGCATCACTGATATCTAGCACAGAAATCTGCGTGACGAATAACTATGATGTAGCTAAGCTGGTTCTGGCATATCCTGCTTCATACCACTAGTCCCTGACAACCGGTATTCTGTGCAGAGCACCTCAGTGCAGTGTGGTTTCCTTAATCGTGGTTTGTAGCAAGAAGCGATTTCTGTCTAAGGGAGGTGAAGTGCCGTCTACCCCTCTCACAGAACACTCTGCTGGGAAGTTCTGCTGCTGCCAAAACACGCCTGGCATGTGCACTTTTCTTCTAAAACCTCTCTACCATAGCAATATTCTCTGCTTCTTGAAAGCATACCATACACTCTTTCCACTATGCATAGCCAAGAGCACTGCAGTGCACCTAAAGCTAAAGCGAAAGTGTGCACAGCACACCACAGATCTCACTTTGCACTACACCTAGAAATGGCTTCTCTGCATCACTGATATCTACCACGGCAATCTGCGTGACAAATAACTATGTTGTACAGATGCTGGTTCTGGCATATCCTGCTTCATACCACTAGTCCCTGACAACCGGTATTCTGTGCAGAGCACCTCAGTGCAGTGTGGTTTCCCTAATCGTGGTTTGTAGCAAGAAGCGATTTCTGTCTAAGGGAGGTGAAGTGCCGTCTACCCCTCTCACAGAACACTCTGCTGGGAAGTTCTGCTACTGCCAAAACACGCCTGGCATGTGCACTTTTCTTCTAAAACCTCGCTACCATAGCAATATTCTCTGCTTCTTGAAAGCATACCATACACTCTTTCCACTATGCATAGCGAAGAGCACTACAGTGCACCTAAAGCTAAAGCGAAAGTGTGCACAGCACACCACAGATCTCACTTTGCACTACACCTAGAAATGGCTTCTCTGCATCACTGATATCTAGCACAGAAATCTGCGCGACGAATAACTTTGTTGTAGCTAAGCTGGTTCTGGCATATCCTGCTTCATACCACTAGTCCCTGACAACCGGTATTCTGTGCAGAGCACCTCAGTGCAGTGTGGTTTCCTTAATCGCGGTTTGTAGCAAGAAGCGATTTCTGTCTAAGGGAGGTGAAGTGCCGTCGACCCCTCTCACAGAACACTCTGCTGGGAAGTTCTGCTACTGCCAAAACACGCCTGGCATGTGCACTTTTCTTCTAAAACTTCGTCTACCATAGCAATATTCTCTGCTTCTTGAAAGCATACCATACATTCTTTCCACTATGCATTGCGAAGAGCACTGCAGTGCACCTAAAGCTAAAGCGAAAGTGTGCACAGCACACCACAGATCTCACTTTGCACTACACCTAGAAATGGCTTCTCTGCATCACTGATATCTAGGACAGAAATCTGCGCGACGAATAACTATGTTGTAGCAAAGCTGGTTCTGGCATATCCTTCTTCATACCACTAGTCCCTGACAACCGGTATTCTGTGCAGAGCACCTCAGTGCAGTGTGGTTTCCTTAATCGCGGTTTGTAGCAAGAAGCGATTTCTGTCTAAGGGAGGTGAAGTGCCGTCTACCCCTCTCACAGAACACTCTGCTGGGAAGTTCTGCTACTGCCAAAACACGCCTGGCATGTGCACTTTTCTTCTAAAACCTCTCTACCATAGCAATATTCTCTGCTTCTTGAAAGCATACCATACACTCTTTCCACTATGCATAGCAAAGAGCACTGCAGTGCACTTAAAGCTAAAGCGAAAGTGTGCACAGCACACCACAGATCTCACTTTGCACTACACCTAGATATGGCTTCTCTGCATCACTGATATCTACCACGGAAATCTGCGCTGACGAATAACTATGTTGTAGCTAAGCTGGTTCTGGCATATCCTGCTTCATAACACTAGTCCCTGACAACCCGGTATTCTGTGCAGAGCACCTCAGTGCAGTGTGGTTTCCCTAATCGCGGTTTGTAGCAGAAGCGATTTCTGTCTAAGGGAGGTGAAGTGCCGTCTACCCCTCTCACAGAACACTCTGCTGGGAAGTTCTGCTACTGCCAAAACACGCCTGGCATGTGCACTTTTCTTCTAAAACCTCTCTACCATAGCAATATTCTCTGCTTTTTTGAAAGCATACCATACACTCTTTCCACTATGCATAGCCAAAGAGCACTGCAGTGCACCTAAAGCTAAAGCGAAAGTGTGCACAGCACACCACAGATCTCACTTTGCACTACACCTAGAAATGGCTTCTCTGCATTACTGATATCTAGCACAGAAATCTGCGTGACGAATAACTATGTTGTAGCAGAAGCTGGTTCTGGCATATACTGCTTCATACCACTAGTCCCTTACAACCGTATTCTGTGCAGAGCACCTCAGTGCAGTGTGGTTTCCTTAATCGCGGTTTTTGCAGCAAGAAGCGATTTCTGTCTAAGGGAGGTGAAGTGCCCTCTACCCCTCTCACAGAACACTCTGCTGGGAAGTTCTGCTACTGCCAAAACACACCTGGCATGTGCACTTTTCTTCTAAAACCTCTCTACCATAGCAATATTCTCTGCTTCTTGAAAGCATACCATACACTCTTTCCACTATGCATAGCCAAGAGCACTGCAGTGCACCTAAAGCTAAAGCGAAAGTGTGCACAGCACACCACAGATCTCACTTTGCACTACACCTAGAAATGGCTTCTCTGCATCACTGATATCTACCACGGCAATCTGCGTGACGAATAACTATGTTGTAGCTAAGCTGGTTCTGGCATATCCTGCTTCATACCACTAGTCCCTGACAACCGGTATTCTGTGCAGAGCACCTCAGTGCAGTGTGGTTTCCCTAATCGCGGTTTGTAGCAAGAAGCGATTTCTGTCTAAGG
>JAPFBE010001172.1:0-11494 GCA_034336665.1 Luscinia megarhynchos | reverse complement strand
TCAACATTCCAAATCCATGTCAAATAACCTCAACATTCCCAATCCATGTCACCAATCTGAACATTCCAAATCCATGCCAAATAACCACAACATTTCCAATCCATGTCATCAACTTGAATATTCCAATCCATGTCAATAACCTCAACATTCCAAATCCATGTCACCAACTTCAACATTCCCAATCAATGTCAAATAACCTCAACATTCCCAATCCATGTCACCAATCTGAACATTCCAATCCATGCCAAATAACCACAACATTTCCAATCCATGTCATCAACTTGAATATTCCAAATCCATGTCACCAACCTCAGCATTCCAAATCCATGTCACCAACTTCAACATTCCAAATCCATGTCACCAACCTCAGCATTCCAAATCCATGTCACCAACTTCAACATTCCCAATCCATGTCAAATAACCTCAACATTTCCAATCCATGTCACCAATCTGAACATTCCAATCCATGCCAAATAACCACAACACTCCCAATCCATGTCATCAATTTGAATATTCCAAATCCATGTCAATAACCTCAACATTCCAAATCCATGTCACCAACTTCAACATTCCAAATCCATGTCAATAACCTCAATATTCCAAATCCACGTCACCAATCTGAACATTCCAATCCATGCCAAATAATCTTAACATTCCTGATCCATGTCAAATAACCACAACATTCCCAATCCATGTCATCAACTTGAATATTCCAAATCCATGTCAATAACCTCAACGTTCCAAATCCATGTCACCAATCTGAACATTCTAATCCATGCCAAATAACCACAACATTCCCAATCCATGTCATCAACTTGAATATTCCCAATCCATGTCAATAACCTCAGCATTCCCAATCCACGTCACCAACCTCAACATTCCAAATCCATATCACCCAATTTCAACATTCCCAATCCATGTCGATAATCCCAACATTCCCGATCCATGTCACCAACCAGAACATTCCAAATCTGTGCCAAATAATGTTAGCATTCCCAATCCGTGTGCCTTGGAGTGACTTTTTGATGCTTGTATTCCCAAATTGTCTGTTAGTGTCGATTATTGAATTCTGCACTTCAGGACTGCTTCCAGCAATGAAGTAGAAAAAGAAGAATGTGCAGAGTGATTATCAAAAACTCCACTTGCTCCCCCGCATTTTTCACACAGATCGTGTTGTCCGCAGTAGACAGACAAAAAAAAGTTAATTTTTACTTTTAATTAGTTTTTATGGCTAGCTGAGACAAAGAAATCCCCATAGTAAAAGTGGTTGGAAAGGAGGGGAAAAGTGATTGAAAAAAGAGGTGTGATCAGAGGTGTGAAAGGAGGGCGATGAGAGAGAAAAAGGGAAACAAAATGCAAAAAGGGGATAAAAAGAGGAGAAAAATAGGTGTAAAAAGAGAAGTAAAAAAGGTGATAATAGAGGAATAAGTGGGTTCTGAAAGAGAGGTGATAAGAGAGAAAAAAGGAAATAAAATTATGATAAAAGAGGTGGAAACTGCGGGTAAAAGACATGAAAAAGAGGGTAAAAAGGTGTAAAAAGAGAAGAGAAAGAGGTGCAAAAAGAGGAGTAAAAGAGGTGTGAACTGAGGGTAAAAGAGGAGTAAAAGAGCTGCAATGAGAGGAGCAAATGGATTCGGAAAGGGAGGTGATAAGAGATGAAAAAGGAAATAAAATGATGATAAAGGACGTGCAAACTGAGAGCAAAAGAAGAGTAAAAGAGGCGTAAAAGAGGGGTGAAAAGGTGCGAAACGGGGGTAAAGAGATGTAAAAAGGTGTAAAAATAGAAGTAAAAGAGGTGTAAAAAGAGGAGTAAATGGATTCTGAAAGGGAAGTAAAAAGAGATAAAAAAAGGAAATAAAATTATGATAAAAGTGCTAAACCAAGGTGTTTGTAAGAGTTCTCAAAGGCTCGAAAATGGTGATAAAAGAGCAGTGGAAGGGTGTTTGATCCCAAAATTCCCTGTGCTCCCAGGAATGTTCCCTGGATTTCTGCCCCCCTCTGGATCCATCCCGGGCAGGAACGAGGCTCCTCCTTCCCCAGGGATCTGCTACATCAAGGACAAATTAATGAGCAGCTTTAATTAATTATTCCACCCCCCTCGGGAAGCACGGGGGAGGGCGGCAGCCAGATGTTGTCCACAGCTGGGTATGGAAAATCCCAATCCCAACCTCAGGAAGGCACTGGGAGAGGGGATCCCGCTGGGAATGATGCCGGGCTGGAGCTGGGAGTGCCAGGGAAGGATCTGGAAATTGCCAGCGGCGATTTCCAACCACACAAATGTGTAATTACAGGGATTAGAGGGATTAGGGGAAAGCGGGACACGGCAATTCCCGTAATTCCGCACATTCGCTCTGGAGCATCTGGGGACAGCCTGGAATGGATTCCAGGGGGGTTCTCCCTCCTTTATCACCGGCCAAAATCAAAGCAAATCCTCTGGAATAGAGAGCAGGGGGCGTGGCTGGGAATAAATGAGGGGAGCTTGGGGTGGGATCTGGGGAAAGGATTCCTGGCTGGGCTGGAATTCCCAGAGAATCCCTGGATCCCTGGCAGTGCCCAAGGGTGGATTTGGATCACCTTGGGATGGTGGGATTGGAATGGGATGGGATTGAAGGTCCGTGAAATCCATCCCAAAGCATTTCAGGATTTTGGGATCCAGGACACTCAGGATCAATCCTGAGGGATTTTTATGGAATTTGGGGATGGAAAAGGGAAGGGAGACCCTTCCTGGAGTCCCAAATTCCCAGTGAAGCCCCTGGATCCTGAAATTCCTTCCCGGAGAGGAGTTGGGATGGGGATGGATCCAACCCCAGGCTGGGAGAGCCGGGAATGTGCAGCTGGATCAGGGCAGGATCCAGGGAATCCTTGGAGCCTTTTGCAGAGGGAAAGGAGAGCTGGGATTTGGGAAAGGGCTGGAGGGGCAGGAGCCAGGGAATGGCTCCCGCTGGGAAAGGGGAGCTTGGGAAGGAATTTCTGGCTGGGCTGGAATTCCCAGAGAATCCCTGGATCCCTGGGAATATCCAAGGAAATGTTGGATGAGATTCTGTGATCGTGGGAAGTGTCGCTGCCCTTGGAATTGTTTGGGATTTAAGGTCACTTCCCACCCAACCCATCCCTTCATTTTGGGATCCATCCCTCCCGCTCATCCCAGGAGCATCCAAGGATTTTGCAGAATTCCAGCTGGGGTTTGCAGAGCCGACAGCTCATTCCTGGCTTATCTCTGATCCTGAGGGGGAAAAAAAAGGAATTGTTTCTCTTGGAAAGAAAAAAAATGGAGCGGCCTCGTCATCCCTGCAATCAAAGAGAGCTTTTCCTTGGGATTTTTCCAGGTTTTTCCTGCTGACGTCACCGGCACCCATCACCTGCCTGGGACTTCAAACGCGGATGGAGAGATATGTGTGTCCCAAAAAAGAGTCCAAAAGAGGAATTCTGAGCTGTGCCAAAGGAATCCGGATACAGCTCTGAGGATGTCACTAAAATCCAGGGATCTGAAGAGATTTGGCTGCCCTGTCCATCAGAACAGCTCCTCAGGCCGGGAAGTCCCCATGGAATCGTGGAATTGTCCAGGCTGGAAAACAGCTCTGAGAGCACAGAGCCCGTGGGGGGTTGGAGCTCTCCCTTTTCCCGGGAATCCTGCGGATCCTGGAGGGGAAGACTCCATCCTGGAGGGCCAAAACAAGGGAACGGAGCAGGGATTTGCAAATATCGTGGAATCCTGGAATGGTTTGGGTGGGAATAGACCTTCAATCCCATCCCATTCCAACCCCGACCCTCCAACAATGCCGGGATGCCCCAGCGCTATCCAGGGATTCTCTGGGAATTCCAGCCCAGCCCCCACTCACCCTCCCAGCCGGGAATTCCTCCCCAAATCCCACTTTTCCCTCTAAAACAATCCCTTGCCGTGATTTCCCATCCCCGGTCCCCGCTCCAGCGCTGCCATCCCGATATTCCAGCCTCGCCCTTTTCCCGGCCCCGCCTGGGATCGGGAGGGATCTCCCGGTGCCGATCCCGCCCGGACAGGGAATCCTGGAATGCCGGGACACCGGGCAGGGATGGAGGGGATGTGGGGAAGGAATTCCTGCCTCTGGCAGCGCCCAGGGATGCGATTCCCGAGCTCTTGGTGCCCCCTAAAGGGCTGGCCTGGCTTGGGAGGAGCTGCCGAGCGATGCCGAGACGAGGAAAAATCCATGGAAAAGTAAAAAAATTCCTTCCTTGGAATGGCAAATTTGAACTCGGAGCTGTCCGAGACCCACATGAGGATTTGGGGTCTCCCGTACCAGGTGGGAACATCCCTGGGGCCGAAAAGGAATTTTGGGATCAGATCCTGGTCCAGGGGGAGCCCTGAGATTCCACCTTCCCATTAAAGATCCCAAAGAATTCCCGGATCCATCGTGGCTTTTCCTATTTTCCTCCCCTCCTCTTTTTTTCCCTAAGTTCTTGTTCCTCTTTTTAATTTTTCTTTTTTGTTTTTTCTGATTTTGCTACCTTCATTTCCAACTTTTCCTTCTTTCCTTCTTCCCTTCCTTCCTGGAATCCTGGAATCCTTCCTGGAATCCTTCCTTCCTTCCACCAGGTCATGGTCAGGAGGAATCGGGGCTGGAATATTCTCTGGGAAAATGAGAGAGGAGGAATCGGGCTGGAATATTCCCTGGGGAAATGAGAGAGGAGGAATCGGGGCTGGAATATTCCCTGGGGAAATGAGAGATGGGGAATCGGGGCTGGAATATTCCCGGGGGAAATGAGAGAGGGAGGAATCGAGGCTGGAATATTCCCGGGGGAAATGAGAGAGGAGGAATCGAGGCTGGAATATTCCCTGGGGAAATGAGAGATGGGGAATCGGGGCTGGAATATTCCCGGGGGAATCGGGGCTGGAAATTCCCCCGGCACAGGAGCAGGAGCGTCCCCCCAAGGTCGCTCCCGGGAAAAGGGCGGGGTTGTCCCGGGAATTCCTGCCCGCAGGGAAGGAGGCGGATCCGTGTCCCAGCTCCGGGGCATTTCCATCCCTCCGCTCCCGATTCTGGGGCGGCGGGAGAATCCCGAACCGCGGGGATGGGGAGAGGGAAACTGAGGCACGGAGCGCCGCAGGGGAACGTCCGGGATGGTTCCAAACTCTTCGGCCTCGGCTCTGGGGAGAGGGAATGACAATCCGGGATGGAGGGAAGGGCCCGGACTTGTCTTTTCTCCAGGAAAGGCCGAAATTGGAAATATTTCACCGGATTTCGGGAGATTTCAGCGCAGTCGAGCTTTGGTTGTTTTCCTCCTGCTCGGATTCCATCCATGGATTTGTTCTGGGATTCCCCGGCCTCGCTGCTCTGGATTCTGCTGGAAGAGCGGGATGAGAGAGGGAAAAGGGATTCGAAGTGATTAAATTGGAATAAAACCGGCTCCGGAGCCGGGAATGACTTTTGGTGTCAGCGCAGCTCAAACCCATCCCGGCCTGATGGAACGGCCGAGGTGGGAAAAGCGCTGGGAGAGGAGGAATTCCAGCCCCGCGGGAGCAGCGGCGGATCCGTTTGTTTGGGAATGCGGGGCGGGAAAAGGCGCCCAGAGCCCCGGGTCTGCCCCGATCCCTCCCGCAGCAGCCCCGAGGGTCGGGCTGGGAGCGAATCCCAAATCCTGCAGATCCCCGGGATGTCCGGGCCGGGCTGGAGCGCGCCGGGACCAGCCCGGCCCGGGGGATGGGGCTGGATTTCAGCTCCCTCCGCACCCAAACCATTCCAGGGTGCGCAATCCCGCGGGGAATTTCTCTCCCCGAGCCTTTCCCGGTGATGTTTTCTCTCTCCGAGCTCATTCCTGACGCCGAGCCGGGGTTTCCATGGAAAACCTCGAATTCCCAGGAATTTTCCGATGGGATTCGGATCCTGGCTGTTGCCCCGAGGGAGGTTCAGTTGGATATTGGGAACAATTCCCGCCTGGAAAGGATTTCCAGCCCTTCCCATTCCCGGCGGGGTTGAGATTTCCCTGCAGGATTTGGGGGGACAGGGATCGGCCGTGGGAATGGTTGGATCCGTGGGCTCCGGGCGCTTTTCCAAACTCACCCATTCCGTGATTTTGGGGACAACGGGGCTCCCCAGGCCGGCGCTGCTTTCCCGGGAGCAGGAGGATCCAGGGAATGCAGGGAATGGGGATGGGCGCGGCACAGGGGGTGACATTCCTTGGGGGACGATCCCAGCGCTCGGGAATGGTTTTTGTGGGAAGAGGATTCCAGGATATTTCCAGTTCCAGCCCCGCTCCGTGGGCAGGGACACCTCCCGCCATCCCGGGATGCTCCAGCGCCATCCAGGGATTCTCTGGGAATTCCAGCCCAGCCCCCACTCACCCTCCCAGCCGGGAATTCCTCCCCAAATCCCACTTTTCCCTCTAAAACAATCCCTTGCCGTGATTTCCCATCCCCGGTCCCCGCTCCAGCGCTGCCATCCCGATATTCCAGCCTCGCCCTTTTCCCGGCCCCGCCTGGGATCGGGAGGGATCTCCCGGTGCCGATCCCGCCCGGACAGGGAATCCTGGAATGCCGGGACACCGGGCAGGGATGGAGGGGATGTGGGAAGGAATTCCTGCCTCTGGCAGCGCCCAGGGATGCGATTCCCGAGCTCTTGGTGCCCCCTAAAGGGCTGCGCTGGGCTGGGAGGAGCTGCCGAGCGATGCCGAGACGAGGAAAAATCCATGGAAAAGTTAAAAAATTCCTCCTTGGAATGGCAAATTTGAACTCGGAGCTGTCCGAGACTCAAAACAGGATTTGGGGTCTCCCGTTCGAGGTGGGAACATCCCTGTGGCCGAAAAGGAATTTTGGGATCAGATCGTGGTCCAGGGGGAGCCCTGAGATTCCACCTTCCCATTAAGGATCCCAAAGAATTCCCGGATCCATCGTGGCCTTTCCTATTTTCCTCCCCTCCTCTTTTTTTCCCTAAGTTCTTGTTCCTCTTTTTAATTTTTCTTTTTTGTTTTTTCTGATTTTGCTACCTTCATTCCCAACTTTTCCTTCTTTCCTTCTTCCCTTCCTTCCTTCCTGGAATCCTGGAATCCTTCCTGGAATCCTTCCTTCCTTCCACCAGGTCATGGTCAGGAGGAATCGGGGCTGGAATATTCCAGGAAAATGAGAGATGGGGAATCGGGGCTGGAATATTCCCTGGGGAATCGGGGCTGGAAATTCCCCCGGCACAGGAGCAGGAGCGTCCCCCCAAGGTCGCTCCCGGGAAAAGGGCGGGGTTGTCCCGGGAATTCCTGCCCGCAGGGAAGGAGGCGGATCCGTGTCCCAGCTCCGGGGCATTTCCATCCCTCCGCTCCCGATTCTGGGGCGGCGGGAGAATCGCGAACCGCGGGGATGGGGAGAGGGAAACTGAGGCACGGAGCGCCGCAGGGGAACGTCCGGGATGGTTCCAAACTCTTCGGCCTCGGCTCTGGGGAGAGGGAATGACAATCCGGGATGGAGGGAAGGGCCCGGATTTGTCTTTTCTCCAGGAAAGGCCGAAATTGGAAATATTTCACCGGATTTCGGGAGATTTCAGCGCAGTCGAGCTTTGGTTGCTTTTCCTCCTGCTCGGATTCCATCCATGGATTTGTTCTGGGATTCCCCAGCCTCGCTGCTCTGGATTCTGCTGGAAGAGCGGGATGAGAGAGGGAAAAGGGATTCGAAGTGATTAAATTGGAATAAAAACGGCTCCGGAGCCGGGAATGACTTTTGGTGTCAGCGCAGCTCAAACCCATCCCGGCCTGATGGAACGGCCGAGGTGGGAAAAGCCCTGGGAGAGGAGGAATTCCAGCCCCGCGGGAGCAGCGGCGGATCCGTTTGTTTGGGAATGCGGGGCGGGAAAAGGCGCCCAGAGCCCCGGGTCTGCCCCGATCCCTCCCGCAGCAGCCCCGAGGGTCGGGCTGGGAGCGAATCCCAAATCCTGCAGATCCCTGGGATGTCCGGGCCGGGCTGGAGCGCGCCGGGACCAGCCCGGCCCGGGGGATGGGGCTGGATTTCAGCTCCCTCCGCACCCAAACCATTCCAGGGTGCGCAATCCCGCGGGGAATTTCTCTCCCCGGGCCTTTCCCGGTGATGTTTTCCCGCAGGAATCTCTCTCCGAGCTCATTCCTGACGCCGAGCCGGGGTTTCCGTGGAAAACCTCGAATTCCCAGGAATTTTCCGATGGGATTCGGATCCTGGCTGTTGCCCCGAGGGAGGTTCAGTTGGATGTTGGGAACAATTCCCGCCTGGAAAGGATTTCCAGCCCTTCCCATTCCCGGCGGGGTTGAGATTTCCCTGCAGGATTTGGGGGGACAGGGATCGGCCGTGGGAATGGTTGGATCCGTGGGCTCCGAGGGCTTTTCCAAACTCACCCATTCCGTGATTTTGGGGACAACGGGGCTCCCCAGGCCGGCGCTGCTTTCCCGGGAGCAGGAGGATCCAGGGAATGCAGGGAATGGGGATGGGCGCGGCACAGGGGGTGACATTCCTTGGGGGACGATCCCAGCGCTCGGAATGGTTTTTGTGGGAAGAGGATTCCAGGATATTTCCAGTTCCAGCCCCGCTCCGTGGGCAGGGACACCTCCCGCCATCCCGGGATGCTCCAGCGCCATCCAGGGATTCTCTGGGAATTCCAGCCCAGCCCCCACTCACCCTCCCAGCCGGGAATTCCTCCCCAAATCCCACTTTTCCCTCTAAAACAATCCCTTGCCGTGATTTCCCATCCGCGGTCCCGCTCCAGCGCTGCCATCCCGATATTCCAGCCTCGCCCTTTCCCGGCCCCGCCTGGGATCGGGAGGGATCTCCCGGTGCCGATCCCGCCCGGACAGGGAATCCTGGAATGCGGGACACCGGGCAGGGATGGAGGGGATGTGGGGAAGGAATTCCTGCCTCTGGCAGCGCCCAGGGATGCGATTCCCGAGCTCTTGGTGCCCCCTAAAGGGCTGGCCTGGCTTGGGAGGAGCTGCCGAGCGATGCCGAGACGAGGAAAAATCCATGGAAAAGTTAAAAAATTCTTTCCATGGAATGGCAAATTTGAACTCGGAGCTGTCCGAGACTCAAAACCGGATTTGGGGTCTCCCGTTCGAGGTGGGAACATCCCTGTGGCCGAAAAGGAATTTTGGGATCAGATCGTGGTCCAGGGGGAGCCCTGAGATTCCACCTTCCCATTAAGGATCCCAAAGAATTCCCGGATCCATCCTGGCTTTTCCTTTATTTTCCTCCTCTCCCTTCTTTTTTCTTTTTCCCCAAGTTCTTGTTCCTCTTTTTAATTTTTCTTTTGCTTTTTCCCGATTTTGTTTCCTTCCTTTCCAACTTTTCCCTTTCCCTTCTTTCTTTCCTTACGTCCTGGGATGAAAGGAAAGGAAAGGAAAGGAAAGGAAAGGAAAGGAAAGGAAAGGAAAGGAAAGGAAAGGAAAGGAAAGGAAAGGAAAGGAAAGGAAAGGAAAGGAAAGGAAAGGAAAGGAAAGGAAAGGAAAGGAGGAAAGGAAAGGAAAGGAAAGGAAAGGAAAGGAAAGGAAAGGAAAGGAAAGGAAAGAAAGGAAAGGAAAGGAAAGGAAAGGAAAGGAAAGGAAAGGAAAGGAAAGGAAAGGGAAAGGAAAGGAAAGGAAAGGAAAGGAAAGGAAAGGGAAAGGAAAGGAAAGGAAAGGAAAGGAAAGGAAAGGAAAGGAAAGGAAAGGGAAAGGAAAGGAAAGGGAAAAGGAAAGGAAAGGAAAGGAAAGGAAAGGAAAGGAAAGGAAAGGAAAGGAAAGGAAAGGAAAGGAAAGGAAAGGAAAGGAAAGGAAAGGAAAGGAAAGGAAAGGAAAGGAAAGGAAAGGAAAGGAAAGGAAAGGAAAGGGAGGAGAGGGGGAGGAGAATTGAGGGGAGGGGGGGGAGGAGGAGGGAGGGGACAGTGGCAGGGAGGGGAGGGGCGGCCCCGCTGCTGAATAATTCAGCGCTGGGAGCGGGGGAAGCTCCGCACCGGCACCGCACCGAGCTGAGCTCCGGAGCGCGGCACCGACACCGCACCGGGACCGGCACCGGGACCGCACCGGGTACAGGGACCGCACCGGGACCGGCACCGGGACCGCACCGGGTACAGGGACCGCATCAGGCACCGAGACCGCACAGGGACTCCGCACTGAGCACCGGGGCCGCACCGGCACCGCACCGGGCTCGGGACTGCACCGAGCGCTGGGACTGCATCAGGCACCGGGACTGAACCGGGCTCGGTACCGAGCACCGGGACCGCACCAGGCACCGGGACCGCACCGGGACCGCCCCGGGACCGCCCCGGGACCGCATCGGGACCGCACCGGGCTCGGCACCGAGCACCAGAACCGCACCGGGCTCGGCACCGAACCCCAGAACCGCACCAGGCACCGGGCTCCGCCCCGGGACCACCTCGGGCTCCTCTCCGAGACCGCCCCGGGCCCAGACCGAGCTCGGCGCCGAGCGCCTCGAACCGCCCCGGGACCGCGCCGGGCTCCGCTCCGAGGCCGCCCCGGTGCCCCCGGCTCCGTGCCGAGCCCCCCGCGGGTCCCCCATGGCTCTGGTGCTGCAGCTCCGCTCCGTCTCCGGCCTCCGCGGCAAAGGCGACCGCATCGCCAAGGCGGCGTTCCGGGGTACCGGGATTGGGAGCGGGAACTGGGGAGAGGGACTGGGGGGAGGGACTGGGGAGAGGGATTGGGGAGAGGATTTGGGATGGGGAATAGGAGGAGGGAATTGAGGGAGAGGGTTGGGGGCAGGAATTGGGAGCGGGAATTGGGGGAGAGGGATTTAGCAGTGTTGGGGAAGAGGGATTGGGAGAAGGATTTGGGATCGGGAATAGGGGGAGAGGGAATTGAGGGAGAGGGTTTGGGGGCTGAACTGGGGGAAGAGGGATTGGGGAGCAGGATTTGGGGGATAGGAATTGGGGGCAGGAATTGAGGTAGGGATTAGTGAGCAGGATTTGGGGAGCCGGGAATTGAAGATCGGGAATTGAGGGGAGGGTTTGGGGTGCAAGAACTGGGGAGAGGGAATTGGGGGGCAGGAACTGGGGGAGAGGGATTTGGGATGGGAATAGAGGAGAGGGAATTGAGGGAGAGGGTTGGGGACAGGAATTGGGAGCGGGGATGGGGGAGAGGGATTTGCAGTAATTGGGGAAGAGGGATTAGGGAGCAGGATTTGGGATCGGGAATAGGGGGAGAGGGAATTGAGGGAGAGGGTTTGGGGGCAGGAACTGGGGGAAGAGTGATTGGGGAGCAGGATTTGGAAAGCAGGAATTGGGGGCAGGAACTGGGGAAGATGGATTGGGGAGCAGGATTTGGGGGATAGGAATTGAGGGGCAGGAATTGAGGTAGGGATTAGTGGGAGCAGGATTTGGGGAACGGGAATTGAAGATCGGGAATTGAGGGAGAGGGTTCGGGGTGCAAGAACTGGGGGAGAGGGAATTGGGGGGCAGGAACTGGGGGAGAGGGATTTGGGATGGGGAATAGAGGAGGGAATTGAGGGAGAGGGTTGGGGGGCAGGAATTGGGAGCGGGAATTGGGGGAGAGGGATTTGGGGGCGGTAGAAGAGGATTGGGGACAG
>JAPFBE010001171.1:0-11539 GCA_034336665.1 Luscinia megarhynchos | reverse complement strand
GGTAACCCGAAGCAGCGTCAGTGGGTAGGATTGAACTGGAAAGTTATTCGTGGGGGGCAGAAAGCAGTGGTGCAATACGGTCTAACTAATCCTTACGTGCAAACTTTGCTCGATCACATCTTTACTAGTGTCTTGATGGTTCCGTTTGATTGCAAAAAGCTGGTGGAAACTTTTCTAAAGCCCACCCAGTGGTTATTGTGGCAGGTGGAATGGGAAAAACGGGTGGAAGCTGCCGTGACTGAAAATCTTGCTCTCCCTCAGGGAGATTCCCGACAGTTTGCCACCCCAGATATGATGCTGGGGAAAGGGGCTTTCATGGACCCACAGGCTCAGGTGTGTTTGCATACAGCTATTTTGCAGCAGTCGCAAAAGTTAGCGTGGGAGGCATTTCACATTGTTCCAAATATGGGGCTTCTGACACCATCCTATACATCTATTAGACAAGACCCCAAAGAACCTTTTATGAATTTCTTAGATCGTCTCAGAAATGCCCTTGATCGAGTTCCAAGGATGTCCCCAGAAGTTAAGGGTGCATTGGGAATGCAATTGGCTGCAGAAAATGCTAGTCCTGCGTGTAAAAGAATTTTGCAGACCTTGCTGCTAGCAGCCACCTTAGTGGACATGATAGACACCTGTTCTAGAGTCGGGACTTCTGAAGAAAAGGCAATTTACCTGGGAGAGGCAAGGATAATTGCCTTAAAACCGTTGGTCCGACAGAAAAAGGGTGATGCTGGTCAAAGATGCTTCAAGTGTGGCCGCCTAGGTCACGTTCAGGCGCAGTGCCAACTCAAGATCGTAAAGAAAAGTAAAGCGCCAGCGCCACCTACTGGATTCCCAGGAGTTTGCCTCAGATGTGACAAGTACGGGCACAGAGCCAGCGAATGTCTCGACGTAAGAAGGACGGAACCCCACTGGGAAACGAGAAGCCGAGCGCGAGGGGGAATCGCGTGAAAACACAAGTGTTCCCCTACAACCATCCTCCAGTCAGCAACAGCAGGGAGCACCAGAGTGGATCTGGCAACCGCAGTAGAAGTAACCCTGCAGAACACTGATGTGCAAGTTGTTCCATCAACAGCAAATAGACCTTTAGGTTACGGACTCAGTGCTCTGCTGATAGCGAGATCATCCACTTCAAAGAAAGGGATTTTTGTTTTGCCTGGACTAATGGATGCAGATTATACTGGCCATACTGGAATTACGGTACAGACTCTAACACCTCCTATTCACATTCCAGAAGGCACTGGATTGTCAAAGTTGATTCCTTTTGAAGTTAAGATTCCTAATCCAGGGAACATGCAAAGGGGGGATGGAGGTTTTGGGTCAACAGGAACCCCTCAAGTAACGTTTACTTTACCATTATCGGGTGGAAAACCAATTAGGCCTGTTGCTTTTCAGCACCCCTGTCCTGGTTTGAAGGACAGGTATCTGCCAATAAAGGCAGAAGCTCCTGTCTGAAATGGAGAATGTAAGCCCTCTCCCTCCCGATTATTATAATTTTTGAATCAGGGACTCTCAGGCAGAGGTAAGGGGTAGGAATAACAGCTCTTTACTAATATATCTAACGGTACAAACAGAAACAACAGCAGCTATGAAGATTAACAACAAAACAGAACAAATAACTCAGTTCCATTCCCTTTTTCAGCCACAGACACACTCTGCCTGCATCCGGTCCCGGTGGTGAAAGGCAGGGCAGGGCCCACGCAGCTGCAGAGGTAGCAGACGGGAGTGGGGGGGAGGGGGCAGCGGGCACGCTGTGTCCCAGGTGGGAGAACGGGTGGAGGAAAGGCTCCCCGCTTACCGTGTGGGTCCTGATGGTCAGCTGTGTTCTCAGAGGTAGGAGGTTGGAGCAGAGCAGATGGCCGGGCAGTATTTGACCAAAGAGAACCTCACTTCCCGGCGTTCGGATGGCGTGGGCTGGAAACGAGCAGTCCCCTGGACTCCCTCAAGCCCCTCTGGCTGGCATGGGAGAGAGAGACAGCCCCCACCCCATCCCTTTGTCTTGAGCAATCAGGAGCTGGGAGTGCCTGGCAGGCTTCCTTAGCATGATAACGGGAAAAATTCTCCCAAAAGAGGTGGAAAAGTAAGGGAGCAAACCCCAACCCCTGACAAGTTCTGAGTCTGAATTTGGGACATGTGATTAAGCATTTGTCACAGCATCCAGAACCAGCTTGGATGGATTCCATATGTGGATGGCGAGCCTCATGGAACCCATCCAGTACGAATGTATATTCGCATCCCCAAACATTTTTCCCTTCCCACATACTTGTATTTGTGACTCAGCATTTTACTCAAAGCCCTACGAGAGTAGGGATAGTAAGCTTTCCCTTGGCATGGATAAATTGGTTACATTGTATTGGTTTGGTGTTGCTTTGACTGCTATAGTAGTGGCAGTGATCACAAAAGTCACAAACTTTTGTATTATGTCCATGACAACTACAAGTCCATTACTCACCATTCCAGATGAATTTCAGCTTCAGCTCTGCATCGCCTGGTGTGACCTTGCAAATTTTTTTGGGGGCCTTCTTCACTCGGGAGCGATGGATCCAAGCCTTCTGTTCTTTGATCTTGACTGCAGTCAAAGTGGTGAGGAGCACCAGGAGTGGTTCTTCCCACTGTGGTTCCAAAGTCTCCTCTGCAAAAGACTTAGCATATACATAATCCCCAGGTTGCACATCGTGTACTGGCCCATCTAATTCTCTGCTTTGGGCCCCAGACACATATTTTTTAATTTCTCTAAGTTTTTTATTTAGGCTCACTATATATCTGTGTAGGATTTCTTCTACTTGAATGGGCATTGTCACTTCTTGAACCACATATGATCTCCCATACAATATTTCAAAAGGGCTTAAGTTCTCTTTTGCTCTTGGCTTTGTCCAAATTCGCACTAATGCCAATGGAAGAGCCTGGGGCCAGGGCAAATTCGCTTCCTGCCCTAATCTTACAATTTGTTGTTTGATCAAATGGTTCATCTTTTCCACTTGGCCACTGGATTGAGGCTGGTATGGGGTATGCAATTCCCAATTTATCCCCAGGAGGTGGCTAATTTGCTGTACAATTTTGAAATAAAGTGTGACTCTCTATCTGAGGATATGGTGACTGGGACTCCAAAATGTGGTATTATCTCTTGTAACAGGCCTTGGTCGCCTCTCATGCCTTAGCTGTCCGGGTAGGGAAGGCTTCTGGCCACCCTGAAAAGGTATCTGTTAACACTAATAGGTAACAATACCCCCCTTTCCTGGACAATTCCTTAAAATCAATTTGCCATTGCTGCCCAGGTCCACAACCTTTCCGAATTTGTCCAACTTCAGGCTTTGGAATGTTTTTAAGATTAATTCGGAGGCAAAGACCACACAGACGAGTTACTTGTGTTACTGTGCCTTGTAATTTTCTAGCTAAAATTCTATCTTTTAAATAATTGTATAAGGCGTCTCTTCCCCAATATGTTTTCTCATGTTCTTTTAGCACTAATGACCACAACAAGTAGGAAGGTACCACAATTTTTCCTTCTTTTGTTATAGCCCACCCCTCATGATTGTAAGCTACTTCTTCGTTTTTTAATAAGTTTCTTATTTTTCTGTTATATACTGGCTTGCCTTCAATAGAAATCTTTCCATCTGGAATTAGTGCTGCCTCAACTATTTAATTGGGTACCTCAGCTTTGACTGGGTCTTTTGCCTCTCTGTCCGCCAGCATATTTCCTTCTTCCAATTCTGAGCTCGCTTTTTGGTGTGCTTTGATGTACATAATAGCTACCTTTCAGGTAACTGAACTGCATCTAATGCGTGGTTTTTTTTTTTCTTGTGAGTTCAGCAGTCCTCTTTCTTTCCAAATAGCTCCGTGTGCATGAACTACTCCAAATGCATACCTTGAGTCTGTATAAATGTTGATTTCTTTTCCTTTTGCCAGCTCTAAGGCCAGGGTTAACGTGATTATTTCAGCTTTTTGTGTTTTATTTGTTGGCAGTGGTCCAGACTCTGTTACCTCTCTGCTTGTGGTAACCGCATACCCAGCATGTCTTTTTCCACTGGTGATATAGCTGCTCCCATCAGTGAACCAGCTCTCAGCGTCCTCGAGAGGGGTGTCCTTCATATCCAGGCGACTGGAGTTAGGTGGCTTCAATGGTCTCCAGGCAGTCGTGGATCACTGGTTCTCCCATACTCCTGATCTGGAAGTCCCAGGACTGGAGCTGACATAAGAGCCTTCTTCAGTTGCTTGAAGGCTTGTGTTGCTTCTGTTGTCCACTGAAGATCCCTGCTCCCTTCTGTGATTAAGGCATACAGGGGTTTAACGAACGAACAATCCATAGTTATAAATCCACAGTCTGCACCACCCTGGCATGCCCAGAAAGGTTCTCAATTCTTTCACTGTCTGGCATTTCGGGCTTTGGCATATTGCTTCCTTACGCTCTTGCCCCAAGGTCCTTTGTCCAGCACTTACTTCATAGCCCAGGTAAATAACTGTTTGTTTCACCATCTGGGCTTTCTTTTGGGATACCCGATACCCCTGCAGGCCCAAAAAGTTTAGGAGGCTCACGGTCCAATCCACACATGCCTCTTGAGTCCGGGTGGCTATTAAGAGATCATCCACGTACTGAAGCAGCTGTCCTTCTCCTGGTGGGAGTTCCCAAGACTTGGAACCCTGGTGTAGTACGCACCATGTGAGCTGAGTTTTATGTCCAGTTTTGGAATTCTCCCATTCAAATGCAAAAATTTTCTGGCTGGCTTCATAGAGAGGGAGGCACAGAAAAGCATCCTTCAAATCTAAAACAGTAAACCAAGTTAGTTCAGGTGTTAAAAGAGTTAACAAGGTGTAGGGGTTAGCAGCCACTGGGTATAAATCTTCAGTTATCTTATTAACAGCTCTTAAATCTTGTACTAACCTGTATGATCCATCGGGTTTTTTCAGGGGCAAAATAGGAGTATTAAAATCAGATTGACACTGTTTTAATAGTCCTATTTGCAAAAAGTTTTCAATGATTGGGCTAATTCCTTCTCTGTTTTCCGTTTTCAAGGGATATTGTTTGACCCTTACCTATTGTTCTCCTTCTTTAAGCCGGATTTGTACTGGTAGAGCATTCTTTGCTTTCCCTCCTGTATTAGAGGCGCACACCCCAG
Source organism: Luscinia megarhynchos (assembly GCA_034336665.1). NCBI lineage: Eukaryota > Metazoa > Chordata > Aves > Passeriformes > Muscicapidae > Luscinia > Luscinia megarhynchos. The sequence continues at coordinate 6,425 of JAPFBE010001171.1, read as the reverse complement.
GGAACAGCTGATCTTTTATTTTCTTAATAATTTCTTCTTTATTTTCAACTTTGATTTTTTTGGTTATGAGAATTAAGCTTAACAGTTCCACATATTTTTGATCTTTTACCTCCAAACTAATTTCCCCATCTTTAAATATAATCTTTACTTCCAGCTGCTCTAGCAGATCCCTGCCCAAAAGTGCAGATGGAGCTTTAGGCATATACAAAAATCGATGAATTCCCCACTGTTTTCCCAATTTATTCTTCAATGGTTTGCAAAAATATGCTTTTTCAGGTCGGCCAGTTGCCCCCTTCACTACAACATAATTTGTTACGGGTATCAGGGCCTTGTTTAACACCAAATATGTTGCCCCTGTGTCTACTAAAACTTTAACTTATTTCATTGTTCCCTAGTTTGATTATAACCAGAGGGTGCTCTAGGGTAGGGCCCTCTGGTCCCCTTCAGTCTTCCTTTACGTGAGCCACACCACTCCCTCCCCTTTTCGGTCACCTTTTCTCTGTTCATCACCCCTTCTTAGTTCTGGACACTGGTTTTTCCAGTGTCCAAATTTCTTGCAAAACACACATTGTTTCTTTTCCAGTCAGGGTGGTCCTTGTTTTGGGGGTCCAGGCTCACATTTCCCTTTTACATTTTCCTGTATTATTGCTACTAGTTTCTTTGTCTCTGGTTTACACCCCTCTTCCCGATTGCTGAAAACTCTCCAAACCTTGTCTGGCAAAGTCTCTAAGTCCCTACTTGCTGGGCCCTGCATCTTCTGGATCTTTCGCCTGATGTCACTTGTAGATTGCCTTAAAAACAAGTTTACCAACTGTTCTGTTCTGTCAGCGAATTCAGCATCCAGGGTGGTGTGTTGATGCATTGCCTCCCATAACTGGTCTAGAAATTCAGAACGTGTTTGAGAGGGACTCTGTTTAATAGCATACAGGGCTGACTAGTTGATATCAAGACCCATATAACTATCTGGGTAGCCTTTTTTATTCCTTTGTACGACAAAGATCACAAATTCCACTTCTAGGTATCCTCCACTTTTACACTTGTAAGACCCACGATTCTCAACAAACTACACAACAAAACACAACCCACGGGTTACAGTCACAGCCCCTCTTGGACAGGGAAGTTCCTTTGTCTTGGGATCCCCCTCTCTGAACCTTCTATTCCCAGGCATATTATTGTACCAGCAGAGGGAAAAGGGAAAGGGATAAAAAGCAGCAAGAAAAGGGTTAACAGTAAAAAACAGTGAACCAAATCACTTAGGCTATGCAATTATAACTCTTGTCACAAGATGGCAGTGCCTAAGAAATTGAATCACCCACCGAAACAGGTGGATATACTTTTCAATACAAATTGGCAATACTTCTTTTATTTTTTTAATGCTCACCGCACACACTGCACAACTTAGGAAAAGCTCCTTTTATTCACCTCTAAGGGAACTCGCATATCACAGCCAAACACTCTCAAACACTTCGCTCACAACTCTTTGACAAAATGGCAAAAATTGCTAATCACAGGTTGCTAGCAAACCAAGACTCTCTCGTTGTACCTCGGGTTAAATATTCACAAACCCACGCCAAAAATTCAGCAGACTTCGGCCAAGGCACAACACAATTTCTCTGTTCGACCCCTCCGCACCTAGGGACTAAAAACACTTTGTCAGACTACTGCCCCACACACTAGCAATTTTAAAGCCTCACAAACAACTAATTATATATTCTCACAGTTAAAACAGACAGCCACAATTAAAACTTGTCGGGGTTGAGTGGAAACCTAGAAACTTTGCTCAAAGCTGCAGAACGCAGATCACTCCGCTGGTTGCCGGGGTTACGCCGGACTGTGTCGTACCTAATTTCAGACCGCCCGGGGTTACGCCGGACTGTGTCGTACGTAATTTCAGACCGCCCCCGCGCAGCTCGCTTCTTTTAAACACAAAGCAAACACCTGAAACACACAGAACTGCCGCTCTCACCCGGTATTACGCCATTCACAATCTCACTGCTTGCAGGCACACAGGCAAAACTCACACAGACATCCCAGCTCACGCAGTCCAAGTGTAATGCAAGTGCTCTGGGATTCCTCCATAAGCCTAGCCCACGCGGAAGTGTAATACAAGCGCTTTGGATTCCTCCACTCTCCCAGGTATAAATATCCCTTCTGATTATCGAGCAAATCTCAAAATTCTTCCACAGCCTACACATACATAAGTTCGAAACACATAAAATACTTTGCCAACGCGCTCCCAAAACCACACAAATCAAAGCACATACAGCGAGCCGCTAACCCACAGTCTAAGCACACAACACAAAACAAGATCCACCCACACCCTCAAACACATACAAACATCCGGTGCGCACGGACTGTGATCACCGTATTCTGCGACCCAAAATGGGGTCACCCACACACCAACACTCCCGACTGATACCTCAAGCTAGAACCTACCGTGCTGCCCTTAAATTACAGATAAAACAGGAGCCACCACGGCTCCTGTACCACAACAATATGGGCAACGCTGTTGCTACCGCTGCCCGACCTCCGCGGCCACGCTGCCGCATGAGCGCTACTCCCGGCGGCTGTTACCAGCCCCGCTTGGGGCAAAAGTTCCTGGTGCTGTTACCAGCGTCACCTGGAACACAAATCGCTACCAAATTCCACGGAAACTTACAAACAAATCCACTTTAGGCGTTTCACCATGTGCAGGACGTCTCGCTGCATCTTATCAGTTTGCCTTTCTCCAGAGGTACCTGGTTTTAATTTCAAACATACCTTTTTTGTCCTTCTCTCCAGCAGATCTCGTTCTTTCCCCCAGGGTGTCAGTGAGGATAAGGAGCCCTCCTCAGGAAAATCCCGGGCGGGTGCCCTAGAGGGATCCTGAATCCCATTGGCCCCTCTGCCAGAGAGATCGAGATCCTGCCACTGCCGCCAAATGATTTACTAAAATATCAGTATTGGTCTAATGCAGACACCACTGTGACGAACAAAAGACTGTCTAACAATTTAAAGTTAGAAAGTGTATGTTTATTCAGCGCCAGGCAGCTGCGTGGGTTAATCCCCTAATGCACACTGCAAAATCACAAGTGATCACAGTCTATTTATTTACAAAAGTTTTGAATGATTACATATTCATAACACCAGCACCTCCTATTGCCTGCTTCCTATGGTAATTAGCTTGACTGGCTATTAACCATGCGTGATTGGCTTCCTGAATTGAGTCTGTGATCTTTTTATGGGGAGGGATCTTAAAAAGAGGAAGTAAGGCAAGTCTTCCTCCCCTTGAACTCTCAACCTTTTCCATCGATGACAATACAAATGACCTGTGGGAGTGCTCCAGTTTCCTCCCTTTGTGACTTTGAACATGTTTCTGGTTGTAATTGTGTTTCACCAGATCTATTGACCAGTTTCTTCTTTTCTCATTACAAGCACAGCTGAGCAAACATAAAAAAGGCAGACAATTAATTATTTAAATCTGAGACAACTATCTCAAGTCCAGTTTCTTATCACTAACTTCTAACTTTTAATGATTTCCAACAAAGCCTATCTCTCTATCTACTTTAATTAATTCTAACAAATTTGTCTTGTACCTAAAATCCTATTTTTTTCTAAAATCAGTGTCTCACCTCGGAATTACATGACTGAGCAAAACTTTCACCCCTTCCTTGGCTGTGGTAGTGCGAGAGGGATAAGCTTTCGGCCGTTCACTGAAGGTGTCAACTAATACCAGTATGTACTGGTGTCCCTCTTTGTGTGGTAACTCTGCAAAATCTATTTGTCATTAATCTCCAGGAAGATCCTCTGCCTTTGTTACTTTTAACTCTTTTCCTCATTTCAAGACTGTTTTTACAGCAGATTTCATATTTGCTCACTACTGATTGTACAATATTAGTCATTCCTTTTCTATTACTGTCTTTTTTAGATGTTTCAGAAGATTGTCAACCCCAAAATGTGTGTTTTCATGTCCTCTCTGAGCTGGCTCCTGAAGCATCAGGGGTAGGACTATAACCTGATTTTCTGGTGTAACAGCCCATCTACTTTATGTGATCTCAGCTTTAAGAAACTTTATTAGTTTGTGGTCTGCTTAGTCACATTTTGGGGCGAACCCTGACAAATCAATCTTTTTCTGGAATTACTGTGAAAATACCTTTTTCTGCAATTTCCCTTGCTGCTTTATCAGCAAAACTATTTCCCAATTTTGGAGTGGTTCTCCCTTTCTGGTGACCTCTACAATGCATGATAGCTACATCTCTGTTTCTTTTAATGCTGTCTAAGAGAGCGAGTGTGGGAGAAACAGGACTTCTGGACAGCGAACCAATGTGATTATGCAGAAGCGGACTTATTATTTTTTAGCCCTAGTTATACATTCTAAGACACATGGTCACGCATTTCTTGATTGGTGATTCTATGATGTTCACCTGCCCTGCACGAGCCCCCCCAAAGACGATGATTGGTGGTCGTCCAAAACGTTGCCTCCCACCTTTACCTTGGGTCTTCTAATCTTGGTATTCTGTTTTTCAGCTCCTTCTTTCCTGATTTAGCCCAGTTTATGTTTCAGTGGCCCTGAGGGGTTGTTGAAAGTTGTTGAAAAACGCCTAAAAATGGGTCATGCCATGCACCTGTTATAAACACTGGTCCAAACTAAGAAATATACAGAAACAGCTAAGCGTGTGAAAGAACTGTAAAATATGCAGAAAAACAACTAGGCAGTAAAACATGGAGAAAAGCAGCTAAATATAGTTTAGCTGGTGCACACAGCACAGAGCAAGGCCTGGGTTTGATCAGACATGGCCACTGTGGCCTAAACTTGTTCAGCATTGTAACAATTCCCCCTTTTTCTTCTTGGACCAGCCAGATCCTCTTTACTTTACTATCTTATCTTATCTTATCTTATCTTATCTTATCTTATCTTATCTTATCTTATCTTATCTTATCTTATCTTATCTTATCTTATCTTATCTTATCTTATCTTATCTTATCTTATCTTATCTTATCTTATCTTATCTTATCTTATCTTATCTTATCTTATCTTATCTTATCTTATCATCTTACCTTACCTTATCTCACCTCACCTTACCTCACCTCACCTCACCTCACCTCACCTCACCTCACCTTACCTTACCTTACCTTACCTTACTTTTATATTCTATCTTATCCTATGTTATAATACCTTATCTTATTTTATCAAGTGAATCATTAACTTTATTTATGGAAAAAATAATGTGATAGTGAGTAACAAAAATATCCAAACCCCCTTGATTATATCTTTCAACCATCCAGGTATTCCCCATCCTTCTAACCATTCATCCAAACCCAAACCATTCACAGTCAACTTCTTCATGTTATCTTGCAGTTGTTTGAACTTCTTGTGAATTGATGCAGAATGCTTAGAAAGATTCATACAACACATCCCATCAAAATCCTCACACCGTGTTCATGTGCCAATAACAAGAAATCTATAGCAAGTCCATTAGCGGAAAATGTTGATCTTTGCCATCACTGAATGTCCCTCTCGAGAACCTGAAAAAAGAATATCTAAAGAAAGTTAGTAAGAGCACATTACCATGATAATGACATGAGGCTTTTTCTTGATAAATTACTTTTTAAGTTTCCAGACAGGGCTATGTTTTGGCAGTCCTGTTCCTGTTCAAGTCACGAAATCTGCATGGTAGTTAGAGAATTTGTCTTCTGACTGGATCGTATTTTCTTGGAGACAATTGATGCCTGGTCAACTGAATAGATGATTGCTTTGAACTTGCTAATGATAAAAACATATGCATATCTTCTCTTGAACTTAGTAAATCAATTAGGCTTTGTCATTGTACATTATTGAGGAGTCTTACATCTAGTGAGATCCGAATCTTACAGCAATCTGGTATAAGTCAGATATAACAATCAAACACATTTTTAATATCAGACGTAATTAATTACACATGTGAAGTTAAATGATTACCAAGCACAAAAACACTTTACTATCATCCCAGTGCCTGCAACAGCAGATAAACCTCAAATCAGTGAAGAACTGGATAATCACCTGTGGAAAATGATCCCAAGTTCACTTCAAAAAAAATAGGTCCAGCTACCATATTGATAGGGTCAAATAGCCAAGTCAAAGCAACTCGAGTATTGTTTTGATGCAGAAAACATCTGGTTCTGTTGGCAGTTTCTCATCCAGGTAGAACCAGGCGTGGCCAGAGCCCAGGCCCTAATTGGAAGAGAATTTCCTGATTGTTTTTTTTTTTTTTTAATCCTCAAGACTCAGGAATAAAAGCCACAATGAAGCATTTTAGGGTGAGAAAGTAACCAAACTCCTTCAGCATCTTGTTCTTTCTGAAGTTTTTCCTCAGGCTTGTTCTCTCTCACAAGTACCACAAGATCATCAGTTTAGAGGAGGCTTCCAACGAAGCTCAAATATCATTACTTGGAAGTCTGAGAATATT
>JAPFBE010001170.1:0-11543 GCA_034336665.1 Luscinia megarhynchos | reverse complement strand
GCGTGCAGAAGGGCCTGCGGTTGCCCCTGGGTGTGCAGCCACGGCCGGCCCACCCGTGGGTGGGCGTGGAGAAGGGCCTGCGTTTGCCCCTGGGTGTGCCGCCACAGCCGGCCAACCCGTGGATGGGCGTGCAGAAGGGCCTGCGGTTGCCTCTGGGTTTACGCAACGGCCGGCTCACCCGTGGGTGGGCGTGGAGAACTATTTGCCTGTGCCCCTGGGTGTGCCGCTACGGCCGGCCCACCCGTGGGTGGGCGTGCAGAAGGGCTTGCGGTTGCCCCTGGGTGAGCCACCACGGCCGGCCCACCTGTGGGTGGGCGTGCAGAAGGGCCTGCGGTTGCCTCTGGGTTGACGCAACGACCAGCCCACCCGTAGGTGGGCGTGCAGAACTGTTTGCGTGTGCCTCTGAGTGTGCCGCCACGGCCGGCCCACCAGTGGGTGGGCGTGCAGAAGGGTTTGCGTTTGCCTCTGAGTGTGCCGCCACGGATGGCCCACCCCTGGGTGAGAGTGCAGAAGGGCCTGCGATTACCTCTGGGTGTGCCGCCACGGTAGGCCCACCCTTGTGTGGGCGTGCAGAAGGGCCTGCAGTTTCTTCTGGGTTGACGCAACGACCAGCTTACCCGTGGGTGGGCGTGCAGAACTGTTAGCGGTTGCCATTGGGTGTGCCGCCACGGCCGGCCCACCCGTGGGTGGGCGTGCAGAACTGTTTGCGTGTGGCTCTGGGTGTGATGCCGCGGCCGGCCCACCCGTGGGTGGGCGTGCAGAAGGGCCTGCTTTTCCCCCTGGGTGTGCCGCCACGGTAGGCACACCCGTGTGTGGGCGTGCAGAAGGGCCTGTGTTTGCCTCCGGGTGTGCCGCCACGGCCGGCCCACCGGTGGGTGGGCGTGCAGAAGGGTTTGCGTTTGCCTCTGAGTGTGCCGCCACGGCCGGCCTACCCGTGGGTGGGCGTGCAGAAGGGCCTGCGGTTTCCTCTGGGTTTACGCAACGGCCGGCCCACCCGTGGGTGGGCGTGCACAACTGTTTGCGTGTGGCTCTGGGCGTGCCGCCACGGCCGGCCCACCCGTGGGTGGGCGTGCAGAACTGTTTGCGTGTGCCTCTGGGTGTGCCGCCACGGCCGGCCCACCCGTGTGTGGGCGTGCAGAAGGGCCTGCGGTTGCCTCTGGGTGTGCCGCCACGGCCAGGCCACCCGTGGGTGGGCGTACAGAAGGGTTTGCGTTTGCCTCTGTGTTTACGCAACGGCCGGCCCACCCGTGGGTGGGCGTGCACAACTGTTTGCGTGTGGCTCTGGGCGTGCCGCCACGGCTGGCCCACCCGTGGGTGGGCGTGCAGAAGGGTTTGCGTTTGCCCCTGGTGTGCCGCCACGGCCGGCCTACCCGTGGGAGGGGGTGCAGAAAGGCCTGCGGTTTCCTCTGGGTTGAGGCAACGACCAACCCACCTGTGGGTGGGCGTGCAGAATTGTTTGCGTGTGCCACTGGGTGTGCCGCCACGGCCGGCCCACCCGTGGGTGGGTGTGCAGAAGGCCCTGCGGTTGCCTCTGGGTGTGCCGCCACGGCCGGCCCACCCGTGGGTGGGCGTGAAGAAGGGCCTGCGGTTGCCTCTGCGTGTGCCGACACGGCCGGCCCGCCAGTGGGTGGGCGTGCAGAAGGCCCTGCGGTTGCCTCTGGGTGTGCAGCAACGGCCGGCCTACCCGTGGGTGGGCGTGCAGAACTATTTGCGTGTGCCTCTGGGTGTGCCGACACGGTAGGCCCACCCGTGGGTGGGCGTGCAGAAGGGCCTGCGGTTTCCTCTGGGTGTGTTTCCACGGCCGGCTCATCAGTGGGTGGGCGTGCAGAAGGGCCTGCGGTTGCCTCTAGCTGTGCCGCTACGGCCGGGCCACCTGTGTGTGGGCGTGCAGAAGGGCCTGCGGTTGCCTCTGGGTGTGCAGCCACGGCCGGCTCACCCGTGGGTGGGCGTGCAGAAGGGCCTGCAATTGCCCCTGGTTGTGCCGCCACCACCAGGCCACCCGTGGGTGGGCGGGCAGAAGGGCCTGCGATTTCCTCTGGGTTGACGCAACGACCAGCCCTCCCGTAGGTGGGCGTGCAGAACTGTTTGCGTGTGGCTCTGGGTGTGCCGCCACGGTCGGCCCACCCGTGGGTGGGCGTGCAGAACTGTTTGCGTGTGGCTCTGGGTGTGCCGCCACGGCCGGCCCACCCGTGGGTGGGCGTGCAGAAGGGCCTGCGGTTGCTCCTGGTTGTGCAGCCACGGCCGGCCCACCCGTGGGTGGGCGTGCAGAAGGGCCTGCGGTCGCCTCTGGATGTGCCGCCACGGCCGGCCCACCCGTTGGTGGGTGTGCAGAACTGTTTGCGTGTGGCTCTGGGTGTGCCGCCACGGCCGGCCCACCCCTGGGTGGGCGTGCAGAAGGGTCTGCGTTTGCCTCTGGGTGTGCCGCCGCGGCCGGCCCACCCGTGGGTGGGCGTGAAGAAGGGCCTGCGGTTGCCTCTAGCTGTGCCGCCACGGCCGGCCCACCAGTGGGTGGGCGTGAAGAAGGGCCTGCGGTTGCCTCTAGGTGTGCCGCCACGGCCGGCCCACCCGTGGGTGGGCATGACGAAGGGCCTGCGGTTACATCTGGGTGTGCCGCCACGGCCGGCGCACCCGTGGGTGGGCGTGCAGAACTGTTTGCGTTTGCCTCTTGATGTGCCGCCACGGCCGACCCACCCGTGGGTGGGCGTGCAGAAGAGTTTGCGTTTGCCTCTGAGTGTGCCGCCACGGTCGGCCCACCCGTTGGTGGGTGTTCAGAAGGCCCTGCAGTTGCCTCTGGGTGTGCAGCCACGGCCGGGCTACCCGTGGGTGGGCATGCAGAAGGGCCTGCGTTTACCTCTGGGTGTGCCGCCACGGCCTGCCCACCCGTAGGTGGGCGTGCAGAAGGGCCTGCACTTTCTTCTAAGTTGACGCAACGACCAGCTTTCCCGTGGTTGGGCGTGCAGAACTGTTTGCGTGTGGCTCTGGGTGTGCCGCCACGGCCGGCCCACCCGTGGGTGGGCGTGCAGAAGGCCCTGCGGTTGCCTCTGGGTGTGCCGCTACGGCCGGCAAACCGTGGGTGGGCGTGCAGAACTGTTTGCGTTTGCCTCTGGGTGTGCAGCCACGGCCGGCCCACCCCTGGGTGGGCGTGCAGAAGGGCCTGCGGTTGCCCCTGTTTGTGCCGCCACGGCGGGCATACCCGTGGGTGGGCGTGCAGAAAGGCCTGCGTTTGCCTCTGGGTGTGCCTCCACGGCCGGCCCACCCGTGGGTGGGTGTGCAGAAGGCCCTGCGTTTGCCTCTGGGTGTGCAGCCACGGCCGGCCTACCCGTGATTGGGCGTGCAGAAGAGCCCGCGGTTACCTCTGGGTGTGCCGCCACGGCCAGCCCACCCGTGGGTGGGCGTGCAGAAGGGCCTGCAGTTTCTTCTGGGTTGACGCAACGACCAGCTTACCCGTGGGTGGGCGTGCAGAACTGTTTGCGTGTGCCTCTGGGTGTGCCGCCACGGCCGGCCCACCCGTGGGTGGGCGTGCAGTGGGGCCGGCGGTTGCTCCTGGGTGTGCCGCCACGGCCGGCCCACCCGTAGGTGGGTGTGCAGAAGGCCCTGCGGTTGCCTCTGGGTGTGCAGCCACGGCCGGCCTACCCGTGGGTGGCAGTGCAGAAGGGCCTGCGGGTATATCTGGGTGTGCCGCCACGGACAGCCCACCCGTGGGTGGGCGTGCAGAAGGGCCTGCATTTTCTTCTGGGATGACGCAACGACCAGCTTACCCGTGGGTGGGCGTGCAGTACTGTTAGCGTGTGCCTCTGGATGTGCCGCCACGGCCGGCCCACCCGTGGGTGGGCGTGCAGTAGGGCCTGCATTTCCCCCTGGGTGTGCCGCCACGGCCGGCCCACCCGTTGGTGGGTGTGCAGAAGGCCCTGCGTTTGCCTCTGGGTGTGCAGCCCCGACCGGCCTACCCGTGTGTGGGCGTGCAGAACGGCCTGCGTTTGCCTCTGGGTGTGCCGCCACGGCCGGCCCACCCGTGGGTAAACGTGCACAACTGTTTGCGTGTGGCTCTGGGTGTGCTGCAACGGCCGGCCCACTTGTGGGTGGGCGTGCACAACTGTTTGCGTGTGGCTCTGGGTGTGCCGCCACGGCCGGCCCACCCGTGGGTGGGCGTGCAGAAGGGCCTGCGGTTGCCTCTGGGTGTGACGCCACGGCCGGCCCACCCGTGTGTGGGCGCGCAGAAGGTTTTGCGTTTGCCTCTGAGTGTGCCGCCACGGCCGGCCCACCCCTGGGTGGGCGTGCAGAAGGGTTTGCGTTTGCCTCTGAGTGTGCCGCCACGGCCGGACCACCCCTGGGTGGGCGTGCAGAAGGGCCTGCGGTTGCCCCTGGTTGTGCCGCCACGGCGGGCATACCCGTGGGTGGGCGTGCAGAAAGGCCTGCGTTTGCCTCTGGGTGTGCCTCCACGGCCGGCCCACCCGTTGGTGGGTGTGCAGAAGGCCCTGCGTTTGCCTCTGGGAGTGCAACCACGGCCGGCTTACCCGTGGTTGGGCGTGCAGAAGAGCCTGCGGTTACCTCTGGGTGTGCCGCCACGGCCAGCCCACCCGTGGGTGGGCGTGCAGAAGGCCTGCAGTTTCTTCTGGGTTGTACCTAGCGACCAGCTTACCCGTGGGTGGGCGTGCAGAACTGTTTGCGTGTGCCTCTGGGTGTGCTGCCACGGCCGGCCCACCCGTGGGTGGGCGTGCAGTGGGGCCTGCGGTTGCTCCTGGGTGTGCCGCCACGGCCGGCCCACCCGTTGGTGGGTGTGCAGAAGGCCCTGCGGTTGCCTCTGAGTGTGCAGCCACGGCCGGCCTACCCGTGGGTGGGAGTGCAGAAGGGCCTGCGGGTACATCTGGGTGTGCCGCCACGGCCAGCCCACCCGTGGGTGGGCGTGCAGAAGGGCCTGCATTTTCTTCTGGGATGACGCAACGACCAGCTTACCCGTGGGTGGGCGTGCAGAACTGTTAGCGTGTGCATCTGGGTGTGCCGCCACGGCCGGCCCACCCGTGAGTGGGCGTGCAGAAGGGCCTGCGGTTGCCTCTGGGTGTGCCGCCACGGCCGGCCTACCCGTGGGTGGGAGTGCAGAAGGGCCTGCGGTTACCTCTGGGTGTGCCGCCACGGCCAGCCCACCCGTGGGTGGGCGTGCAGAAGGGCCTGCAGTTTCTTCTGGGTTGACGCAACGACCAGCTTTCCCGTGGGTGGGCGTGCAGAACTGTTTGCGTGTGCCTCTGGGTGTGCCGCCAAGGCCGGCCCACCCGTGGGTGGGCGTGCAGAACTGTTTGCGTGTGCCTCTGGCTGTGCCGCCACGGCCGGCCCACCCGTTGGTGGGCGTGCAGAACTGTTTGCGTGTGCCTCTGGGTGTGCCGCCACGGCCGGCCCACCCGTTGGTGGGCGTGCAGAACTGTTTGCGTGTGCCTCTGGGTGTGCCGCCACGGCCGGCCCACCCGTCGGTGGGCGTGCAGAAGGGCCTGCGGTTGCCTCTGGGTGTGCCGCCACGGCCGGCCCACCCGTGGGTGGGCGTGCAGAAGGGTTTGCGTTTGCCTCTGAGTGTGCCGCCACGGCCGGCCTACCCGTGGGTGGGCGTGCAGAAGGGCCTGCGTTTTCCTCTGGGTTGTCGCAACTACCAACCCACCCGTAGGTGGGCGTGCAGAACTGTTTGCGTGTGCCTCTGGGTGTGCCGCCACGGCCGACCCACCCGTGGGTGGGCGTGCAGAAGGGCCTGCGGTTGCCTCTGGGTGTGCCGCCACGGCCGGCCTACCCGTGGGTGGGCGTGAAGAAGGGTTTGCGTTTGCCTCTGGGTTGACGCAACGACCAACCCACCTGTAGGTGGGCGTGCAGAACTGTTTGCGTGTGCCTCTGGGTGTGCCGCCACGGCCGACCCACCCGTGGGTGGGAGTGCAGAAGGGCCTGCAATTACCTCTGGGTGTGCCGCCACGACCAGCGCACCCGTGGGTGGGCGTGCAGAAGGGCCTGCAGTTTCTTCTGGGTTGACGCAACGACCAGCTTTCCCGTGGGTGGGCGTGCAGAACAGTTTGCGTGTGACTCTGGGTGTGCCGCCACGGCCGGCCCACCCGTGGGTGGACGTGCAGTAAGGCCTGCATTAACCCCTAGGTGTGCCGCCACGGCCGGCCCACCCGTGGGTGGGTGTGCAGAAGGCCCTGCGGTTGCCTCTGGGTGTGCCGCCACGGCCGGCCTACCCGTGGGTGGGAGTGCAGAAGGGCCTGCGATTACCTCTGGGTGTGCCGCCACGGCCAGCCCACCCGTGGGTGAACGTGCAGAAGGGCCTGCAGTTTCTTCTAAGTTGACGCAACGACCAGCTTACCCGTGGGTGGGCGCGCAAAGGGCCTGCGTTTGCTTCTGGGTGTGCCGCCACGGCCGGCCCACCCGTGGGTGGGCGTGCAGAAGGCCCTGCGGTTTCCTCTGGGTGTGCAGCCATGGCCGGCCTACCCGTGGGTGCGCGTGCAGAACTGTTTGCATGTGGCTATGGGTGTGCCGCCACAGCCGGCTCACCTGTGGGTGGGCGTGCAGAAGGCCCTGCGGTTGCCTCTGGGTGTGCAGCCATGGCCGGCCTACCCGTGGGTGGGCGTGGAGAACTATTTGCCTGTGCCCCTGGGTGTGCCGCTACGGCCGGCCCACCCGTGGGTGGGCGTGCAGAAGGGCTTGCGGTTGCCCCTGGGTGAGCCACCACGGCCGGCCCACCTGTGGGTGGGCGTGCAGAAGGGCCTGCGGTTGCCTCTGGGTTGACGCAACGACCAGCCCACCCGTAGGTGGGCGTGCAGAACTGTTTGCGTGTGCCTCTGGGTGTGCCGCCACGGTCGGCCCACCCGTGGGTGGGCGTGCAGAACTGTTTGCGTGTGGCTCTGGGTGTGCCGCTACGGACGGCCCACCCGTGGCTGGGCGTGCAGCAGACTCTGCGGTTGCCTCTGGGTGTGCCGCTACGGCCGGCCAACCGTGGGTGTGCGTGCAGAATTGTTTGCGTGTGCCTCTGAAAGTGCCGCCACGGCCGGCCCACCGGTGGGTGGGCGTGCAGAAAGGACTGCGTTTGCCTCTGGGTGTGCCGCCACGGCCGGCACACCCGTTGGTGGGTGTGTAGAAGGCCCTGCGTTTGCCTCTGGGTGTGCAGCCACGGCCGGCCTACCCGTGGTTGGGCGTGCAGAAGGGCCTGCAGTTTCTTCTGGATTGACGCAACGACCAGCTTTCCCTGTGGGTGGGCGTGCAGAACTGTTTGCGTGTGCCTCTGGGTGTGCCGCCACGGCCGGCCCACCCGTGGGTGGGCGTGCAGAACTGTTTGGGTGTGCCTCTGGGTGTGCCGCCACGACCGGCCCACCCGTGGGTGGGCGTGCAGAAGGGCCTGAGTTTGCCCCGGGGTGTGCCGCCACGGTAGGCCCACCCGTGTGTGGGCGTGCAGAAGGGCCTGCGATTGCCTCTGGCTGTGCCGCCACGGCCGGCCCACCCGTGGGTGGGCGTGCAGAACTGTTTGCGTGTGGCTCTGGGTGTGCCGCCACGGCCGGCCCACCCGTGGGTGGGCGTGCAGAAGGCCCTGCGGTTGCCTCTGCGTGTGCTGCTACGGCCGGCCTACCCGTGGGTGGGCGTGCAGAAGGGCCTGCTGTTGCTTCTGGTTGTGCAGCCACGGCCGGCCCACCCGTGGGTGGGCGTGCAGAAGGGCCTGCGGTTTCCTCTGGGTTGACGGAACGACCAACCCACCCGTAGGTGGGCGTGCAGAACTGTTTGCGTGTGCCTCTGGGTGTGCCGCCACGGCCGGCCCACCCGTGGGTGGGCGTGTAGAAGGGCCTGCGGTTGCCTCTGGGTGTGCCGCCAAGGCCGGCCCACCCGTGCGTGGGCGTGAAGAAAGGCCCGCGGTTGCCTCTAGGTGTGCCGCCACCGCCGGCCCACCAGTGGGTGGGCGAGCAGAAGGCCCTGCGGTTGCCTCTGGGTGTGCAGCCACGGCCGGCCTACCCGTGGGTGGAGTGCAGAAGGGCCTGCGTTTACCTCTGGGTGTGCCGCCACGGCCAGCCCACCCGTGGGTGGGCGTGCAGAAGGGCCTGCACTTTCTTCTAAGTTGACGCAACGACGAGCTTTCCCGTGGGTGGGCGTGCAGAACTGTTTGAGTGTGCCTCTGCGTGTGCCGCCACAACCGGCCCACCCGTGGGTGGGCGTGCAGTAGGGCCTGCATTTTCCCCTGGGTGTGCCGCCATGGCCGGCCCACCCGTTGGTGGGTGTGCAGAAGGCCCTGCGGTTGCCTCTGGGTGTGCAGCCCCGACCGGCCTACCCGTGTGTGGGAGTGCAGAAGGGCCTGCGTTTGCCTATGGGTGTGCCGCCACGGCCGGCCCACCCTTGGGTAAGCGCGCACAACTGTTTGCGTGTGGCTCTGGGTGTGCCGCAACGGCCGGCCCACCCGTGGGTGGGCGTGCACAACTGTTTGCGTGTGGCTCTGGGTGTGCCGCCTCGGCCGGCCCACCCGTGGGTGGGCGTGCAGAAGGGCCTGCGGTTGCCTCTGGGTGTGACGCCACGGCCGGCCCACCCGTGTGTGGGCGCGCAGAAGGTTTTGCGTTTGCCTCTGAGTGTGCCGCCACGCCCGGCCCACCCGTGGGTGGGCGTGCAGAAGGGTTTGCGTTTGCCTCTGAGTGTGCCGACACGGCCGGCCTACCCGTGGGTGGGCGTGCAGAAGGTCCTGCGTTTTCCTCTGGGTTGACGCAACGACCAACCCACCCGTAGGTGGGCGTGAAGAAGGGTTTGCGTTTGCCTCTGGGTGTGCCGCCACGGCCGGCCCACCCGTGGGTGGGCGTGCGGAAGGGCCTGCGGTTGCCTCTGGGTGTGCCGCCACGGCCGGCCCACCCGTGGGTGGGCGTTAAGAAGGGCCTGCGTTTTCCTCTGGGTTGTCGCAACGACCAACCCACCCGTAGGTGGGCGTGCAGAACTGTTTGCGTGTGCCTCTGGGTGTGTGTCGCCACGGCCGACCCACCCGTGGGTGGGCGTGCAGAAGGGCCTGCGGTTGCCTCTGGGTGTGCCGCCACGGCCGGCCTACCCGTGGGTGGGCGTGAAGAAGGGTTTGCGTTTGCCTCTGGGTTGACGTAACGACCAACCCACCCGTAGGTGGGCGTGCAGAACTGTTTTCGTGTGCCTCTGGGTGTGCCGCCACGGCCGACCCACCCGTGGGTGGGAGTGCAGAAGGGCCTGCAATTACCTCTGGTTGTGCCGCCACGACCAGCGCACCCGTGGGTGGGCGTGCAGAAAGGCCTGCAGTTTCTTCTGGGTTGACGCAACGACCAGCTTTCCCGTGGGTGGGCGTGCAGAACAGTTTGCGTGTGACTCTGGGTGTGCCGCCACGGCCGGCCCACCCGTGGGTGGGCGTGAAGAAGGGCCTGCGGTTGCCTCTGGGTGTGCCGCCACAGCCGGCCCACCAGTGGGTGGGCGTGCAGAAGGCCCTGCGGTTGCCTCTGGGTGTGCAGCAACGGCCGGCCTACCCGTGGGTGGGCGTGCAGAACAATGTGCGTGTGCCTCTGGGTGTGACGCCACGGTAGGCCCACCTGTGGGTGGGCGTGCAGAAGGGCCTGCGGTTTCCTCTGAGTGTGTTGCCACGGCCGGCTCATCAGTGGGTGGGCGTGCAGAAGGGCCTGCGGTTGCCTCTGGCTGTGCCGCTACGGCCGGCCCACCTGTGTGTGGGCGTGCAGAAGCGCCTGAGGTTGCCTCTGGGTGTGCCGCCACGGCCGGCCCACCAGTGGGTGGGCGTGCAGAAGGCCCTGCGGTTGCCCCTGGGTGTGCAGCCACGGCCGGCCTACCCGTGGGTGGAGTGCAGAAGGGCCTGCGGTTTCCTCTGTGTTGACGCAACGACCAACCCACCCATAGGTGGGCGTGCAGAACTGTTTGCGTTTGCCTCTGGGTGTGCCGCCATGGTCGGCCCACCCGTGGGTGGGCAGTGCAGAAGGCCCTGCGGTTGCCTCTGGGTGTGCCGCTACGGCCGGCCCACCCGTGGGTGGGCGTGCAGAACTGTTTGCGTGTGCCTTTGGGTGTGCCGCCACGGCCGGTCTACCCGTGGGTGGGCGTGCAGAAGTGCCTGCGGTTGCCTCTGGTTGTGCAGCCACGGCGGGCCCACCCGTGGGTGGGCGTGCAAAAGGGTCTGCGGTTGCCTCTTGGTGTGCATCCACGGCCGGCCCACCCGTTGGTGGGTGTGCAGAAGGGCCTGCGTTTGCCTCTGGGTGTGCAGCCACGGCCGGCCTACCCGTGGGTGGGAGTGCAGAAGGGCCTGCGGTTACCTCTGGGTGTGCCGCCACGGCCAGCCCACCCGTGGGTGGGCGTGCAGAAGGGCCTGCAGTTTCTTCTGGGTTGACGCAACGACCAGCTTACCCGTGGGTGGGCGTGCAGAACTGTTTGCGTGTGCCTCTGGGTGTGCCGCCAAGGCCGACCCACCCGTGGGTGGGAGTGCAGAAGGGCCTGCAATTACCTCTGGGTGTGCCGCCAGGACCAGCGCACCCGTGGGTGGGCGTGCAGTGGGGCCTGCAGTTTCTTCTGGGTTGACGCAACGACCAGCTTTCCCGTGGGTGGGCGTGCAGAACAGTTTGCGTGTGACTCTGGGTGTGCCGCCACGGCCGGCCCACCCGTGGGTGGGTGTGCAGAAGGCCCTGCGTTTGCCTCTGAGTGTGCCGCCACGGCCGGCCTACCCGTGGGTGGGTGTTCAGAAGGGCCTGCGTTTGCCTCTGGGTGTGCAGCCACGGCCGGCCTACCCGTGGGTGGGAGTGCAGAAGGGCCTGCGATTACCTCTGGGTGTGCCGCCACGGCCAGCCCACCCGTGGGTGAACGTGCAGAAGGGCCTGCAGTTTCGTCTAAGTTGACGCAACGACCAGCTTACCCGTGGGTGGGCGTGCAGAAGGGCCTGCGTTTGCCTCTGGGTGTGCCGCCACGGCCGGCCCACCCGTGGGTGGGCGTGCAGAAGGGTTTGCGTTTGCCTCTGAGTGTGCCGCCACGGCCGGCCCACCCGTGGGTGGGCGTGCAGAAGGGTTTGCGTTTGCCTCTGGGTGTGCCGCCACAGCCGGCCCACCCGTGGGTGGGCGTGAAGAAGGGCCTGCGGTGTCCTCAGGGTTGACGCAAGGACCAACCCACCCGTAGGTGGGCGTGCAGAACTGTTTGCGTGTGCCTTTGGGTGTGCCGCCACGGCCGGCCCACCCGTGGGTAGGCGTGCATAAGGGCCTGCGGTTGCCTCTGTGTGTGCCGCCACGGCCGGCCCACCCGTGGGTGGGCGTGCAGAAGGGCCTGCGGTTGCCTCTGGGTGTGCCGCCACGGCCGGCCCACCAGTGGGTGGGCGTGCAGAAGGCCCTGCGGTTGCCTCTGGGTGTGCAGCCATGGCCGGCCCACCTGTGGGTGG
Organism: Luscinia megarhynchos; assembly: GCA_034336665.1. NCBI lineage: Eukaryota > Metazoa > Chordata > Aves > Passeriformes > Muscicapidae > Luscinia > Luscinia megarhynchos. Next base: position 172 of record JAPFBE010001170.1, on the reverse strand, counting down.
GCGTGCAGAAGGGCCTGCGGTTGCCTCTGGGTTGACGCAACGACCAGCCCACCCGTAGGTGGGCGTGCAGAACTGTTTGTGTGTGCCTCTGGGTGTGCCGCCACGGTCGGCCCACCCGTGGGTGGGCGTGCAGAACGGTTTGCGTGTGGCTCTGGGTCTGCCGCCACGGCCG
>JAPFBE010001169.1:0-11565 GCA_034336665.1 Luscinia megarhynchos | reverse complement strand
ATGGGGTACACCAAGAGTTGGGGTTCACCAGGAGCTGAGGTTCACCAAGAATTGTGAATTCCCGAAGAATTGGGAATTCTCCAAGGGTTGGTTTCCATCAATGGAAGACGTTCACTAAGAGTTGGGGTTCACCAAGAGTTGAGGATTCACCAAGAGTTGGGGTCCATCAATGGAAGGTGTTCACCAAAGATTGGGGTTCACCAAGAGTTGGGGGCTTCACCAAGAGTGAGGGTTCACTAAGAGTTGGGTTTCACCAAGAGTTGGGAAGTCTCCAAGAATTGGGAGTTCTCCAAGGGTTGAGGGTCCATCAATGGAAGGGATCCACCAGAATTCGAATTTCGGTCAACCAACAAAAGTCATTGACCAAAAACTGCAGTCCACCAATGCTACGAACATTCCAAACCCAAAAAAAATTTTTTTGGGTGGTTCCACCCAACCCCGCGAGCAGGTCCTGGGTAAACCTCTACTGCGTGCTGGCCAAGGATGACCTGGGCTTCTACAAGGACACCAAGGGCCCAGCGGCTGGCGCCACGCACGCCGGCGATCTGCTGCTCAGCCTGCACTGCGCCGCCAGCGACGTGGCCAGCAACTACAGGAAGAAGAAAAACGTCTTCAAGCTCAAATGAGCGCCAGGCTGCGGCGGTTTTTGGGGGACTAGTGTCGTTTTTGGAGGGCTGGTGTCATTTTTGGGGGGTGTGATGTCACTTTTCAGGTCTCTGATGCCATTTTTGGGGTCTCATGTTGGTTTTGGAGTGTCTGACGCCATGTTTTGCATCTCATGATTTTGGTGGATTCTGATGTCATTTTTGAGGTGTCTGATGTCACTTTTGGGGGGATGTGATGTCACTTTTGGGGTGTCTGATGTAATGTTTTGTGTCTCTGACATAATTTTTGGGGTCTCAAGTTGTTTTTCGGGTTTTTTGTGTCATTTTTGGGTCTCTGATGTCACTTTTGGGGGGATGTAATGTCACTTTTGGGGTGTCTGATGTAATGTTTTGGGTCTCTGACATAATTTTTGGGGTCTCAAGTTGTTTTTCGGGTTTTTTGTGTCACTTTTGGGTCTCTGATGCCATTTTTGGGCTTTCTGATGCCGTTTTTGGGGTCTCTGGTGCCATTTCTGGGGTCTCCCGTTGTCTTTGGTGGCTCTGATGTCCCACGTCCCGGTGGCCTCGGTGACACCGTCCCTGTCTTGCAGGACCGGTGATGAGAGCGAGTTGCTGCTGCAGGCCAGGGACGAGGTGCGGATTTGGGAGGTTCTGGTTGGGTTTTGGGGGTCTGATGGGGGCCTTGGGGGTATCATGGGGATTTTGGGGGTCTGATGGTGATTTTGGGGAGTCTCATGGGGATTTTGGAGGTCTTTGTTGGGTTTTGGAGGTCTTTGTAGATTTTTGGGGGTATCATGGTGGTTTTGGGGGTCTCATGGTGATTTTGGGGGTTCATCGTGGTGTTAGGGGGTCTCATGGTTGATTTTGGGGGTTCATGGTGATTTTGGGGGTTCATGGTTGTTTTGTGAGGTCTCAGGGTGATTTTGGGGGGTCTCAGGGGGTTTTGGGGTGTCTGAGGGTCATTTTGGGAGTCTCATGTTGATTTTGGGGAGGTCTTATGGTGGTTTCAGGGGTCTTTGTAGAGTTTTGGGGAGTGTCAGGGTGATATTGGGAGTCTCATGGTGATTTTGGGGGTCTTTATTGTATTTTGTTATGTCTCAAGGGGATTTTGGAAGTCTCGTGGTGATTTTGGGGGTCTCATAGGAATTTTGGGGGGTCTCATGGAGGTTTTGATGGTTCTCAGGATGTCTTTGGGATGTCTGACCCCATTTTCTGTCACTCTAACCCCATTTGCTGTCTCTGTAACCCCATTTTCTGTCCCTCTAATCGTATTTTCTGTCCCACTAACCCCATCTTCCCTCTCTCTCTCCGCATTTTCGGGGTGTCTCACCCCATTTTCCATGTCCCTATCCCCGTTTTCAGGGTGTCTCCCCCCATTTTCCATCTCTCTAATTCCATTTTCGGTGTGTCTCACCCTATTTTCTGTCTCTCTATGAGCCACAGTACTCATATTATTCTGTTATAACATTTAAATGGAGTAGATGTACATTAGAAAATGCGTAGAATGAGCCAAAAGAAACCCATCAATCATGAAATTTGACGTTAAAGGCAATAAAGACCAGGTTGAAGGAATTAAAAGGTCAGGTAGTCATGGTAACGGAACAAGGGTAAGAAGTTTAAAGTGAGGAAGACGACTTTTACATCATCCCATGCAACCCTTCGACCCAAATAAAATACCACTGACCCAAAACCAAGGGGATACTACGCATCCGCAATGAGTATGCAGCTGATTTGAATACTAAGCGGGGAAAGGGCGGTGACAGGTAATGAATATGTATAGGCGTTCTTGAATATGCATGATTATTGTGAATAAATGAAGGACCAAAAATTGCTGAGGGCGTGCACGCCTTTGGGAGAGATCCCGTGTGTTTGCCCAGCACTAAAATAAACATATCCTTTTGACTTAATCGGCTGAAAGGTGTTTTCTTGCCTTTCATGCTTCATGTTGGTGAGCCAGCCAGGAGATCTCTGTCTACCTGCAGAAACAGACGGGAGTGTGACAGCTCCAGGTGCGCCAACCCAAGTTCCACTTGGACGAGAGTCTGCTTCAGTGCAAGAGACAGACAAGACTGCTGGAAACCTGCAAAAGGGTATGTTTATTACTATTTTAAGAATATTATCCCCGGGGTTAGTGGGCTAAATTGGTACGACATAAAAGACTTTCTATGCACAATGTGGGCCAGGGAGTATTGCTTGCAAGCAGAGAAGGTTGTTTAAGGTGCCGGCAGAGGGATTTGTCGTGCTGTAGAGGGCACCGCTAGCAGTTCTGGGGGTGAGTTTGGGCAAATCCTTGGTAACTGGTATTGTTCTGTCTATTTGCAAGTTGTTGTTGTTGTTCGAACTGGTATTGTCTTGTTGATTTATAAGTGTTTGTGGTGGCGGCGATAGAGAATGTGTGTGCGTATGGGAATGATAAATGAATATTATGTATCTTCGAAAGAACATTATCATTTGTAGTGAGCGTCTATCTAATTTGTGATACAATACTGCCATCTTGTGTCCGAAAGTATAATTGCGGTAACTTTTGTACAGCAGGGCATTGGATTGATAAAAGTGGCCGACGAAGCTCGGGCGAGAGCTGCAAGAGCCCGACCGTCCAGAGTAGCACTCTCTAGATGGTTTGGGCTCGGATCGGGTGAATTGTTAAATGACGGAGGAAATTGGGATATTGTTGAACGGGAAAATGGAAGGAGAGAGAGAGTATTCTTAGGGGGGTTGTATTTGAGCCAAACGAGGGTAACTTGAGTTTTGACTGGGAATTACCCCCAGCTGAGAATAATCTAGAAAGCCATACCAGCAGGGGAGAATAGGGGTAACTCCTTGCTTTGTATGTGGGCTGACAATTTTTAATTGGGAACCGGGATGACATCCGAGTTGGGTCCTTCTCCGTTGTAAAGGATGTGATGAAAGATGGTATTATATATCTTATAGAAGGAGACCTAGGTGCCCCAGGTGTACCCCTGAGCTCCCGAGATATTATAATTAGGAAGTGGCACACAGTCCGTGTGAAATAGTGAGTCTGGTTTGTGGAAAAGGGATAAAGCCAGAGGATTTAGATATCTCTGAAAAGACTATAAATAGTGACAGCTTGGTAAAAATAATTAAAGAAATCCCTGGAGTGTAACCCTTGGAGGTTGAGAAACAGAACTGTATTGTGGAATTGTTGTCTGGGGAAACAGGAGAATGAAGTGATCAGAAGGCCTAGGAAAAGACCTGGGATAAAAGAAAGAGAATTTAAAGAAAGAGACAGTAATGGGTACTGATCAGAGTAAGGAGATCTCTAGAGCTAGCCCTCTGGGCTGCATTCTGGCACATTGGAAAGAAGTTGTGCGTAAAGGAGGTATCGAGAATACGAAGAATGTTATGAAACTCTGCACACAATGGTGGCCACTGTATAAATCAGGAGAAGGTGCCCGATGGCCTCCCTCCGGGACTTTGGATTATGACACTTTATTGCAGTTGATGCTATTCTTAAGGAGGGAGGAAAAATGGGAAGAGGTAGATATGCAGATATGTTTTTCTTTCTCCGAAATCATCCTGAATGGCAGAGAAGCTGTGGGCTTGGGCCTCCCTCTGATCCTTTTGTATTAGCTTTGGAAAAGGACCAGAAAGCAAATAGAGGAAAACCTAAGCATTGCTGTGATGCCTGCTCTATAAATCAGAGGTGCGTGCAGCCCAATAAGGTTTACCAGACAGAAAGGTAGGAACAGGAGTTAACAGATCCGTTCCGGCCACCCCCCAAAAGCCAAAACAGTCAAGCAGAGGGAGCAGAGGCAAGGGAATCACACTCAACTGCTGTTTCAGTTTTCCTCAGATAAAAAGGACACAGAATAGCCCTTTTCTTCATCTGCTGAAGCATCAAATCCATGTAGTAGTGACGGTGATGAGCCACCTCGCCCCCATAGTGCGCCTCCCCAAAATAGCCCCATAGCTAACTGAACGAGAAGCCAAACAAAAGAAATAATCCAAGCACCCTTACGGGAGGCAGTAGGAAAATTAAATTAAATATACCCTTTTCCACGAATGATTTGGAGACATGGGTAAAAGTTGCTAAAAACTATCGGGATGATCCAATAGGGATCGCGAAGAGATTTGGGTTTTTGCTTAGGCAACATGACCCGAATTGGCCAAATGTCCAGCTAATGCTGGATGCTTTAACTGAAACAGAAAAGCAGCTGGTCTTGAAGGCAGCAGGGGATGTAGCACAAAATGCTATTAGAGGGACAAATCAGGATATTAAAGAATTCTTCCCCCTACAGGACCCTAAATGGGATCCAAACAATCCCCTTTATAAAGATAGATTAAAGAATTATCAAGATTTTGTTTTGCAGGAGTAGGAGAAGGCAATACCTAAAACCATAAACTGGTCAGCCCTTTATGCAGTTAAGCAGGGACCTTCAGAAAGCCCTACTGACTTTTTAGATAAATTGTGGGATACAATGAGAAGATATACGTCTCTAGATCCGGGGTTGGAGGAAGGAATACAACAATTGGTGAACTTATTTTTAGGACAGTCCACCGGGGATATTAGGTGCAAACTCCAAAAGATGAAGCCACCGATGGGTAGGAACTTAGAAAACTTATTAGAAGAAGCATGGAGAGTTTACAGTAATCAGGAAGAAAAGTATTAGAAAGGAAAAGTTGTAGCAGTATTAAGAGAGGAGGATAAAGAGAAGCGAGGGCAGGGACCATCTAAACAAGGTCAACCTTGCCTTAAAAAGGATCAATGTGCACTTTGCAAAAGGTTTGGCCATTGGAAAAATCAGTGTCCGGAACGGAGAGAAGGTGATGAACAAAGAAGAGGGAACCCCAGGAGGGAAGGGGTGACTGCTCACATTAGGGACAATTGAGGAGGACCGGAGGGTCTTTACCTGGCGGACCCTCTGGTTATAGTTAAGCTGGGGAATGAAGGGGAGGAAATGGGATTTTTAGTTGATACAGGAGCAACATATTCACTATTGAATAAGGCACTGATACCCATAAGAGATGATTATGTGATGGTGAGAGGGGCAACTGGCCAAACTGAGAGAGCGTACTTCTGTAGTACATTAAAATATAAACTTGGAAAACAGTGGGGAATTCACAAATTTCTATACATGCCCTATGCCCCAAAAGCACTTTTGAGGAGAGATTTATTGGAACAGTTAGAAGCAAAAATTATATTTAAAAATGGGGAGATTCTTTTGGAAGTTAAGGATCAACAGTATATGGAAGTACTAAGTTTAATGTTGAAACAACTAACGAAGAAGAGGCCAAAAAGGAAGAAGAAGAAAGGTGCAAGAAAATAGCGGATCAGGTATTTCCAGGCGTGTGGGCCTCTGGCACACCCAGAAGAGCAAAGAATGCACTTCCTGTACAAGTTAAGTTGAAGGAAGGGAAGCAACCAGTTAGAATTAAACAATATCCCCTGAAAAAGGAGGACAGAGAAGGGATTAGCTCAATAATCGAGAACTTTTTGCAGATAGGTTTATTAAAAGAATGCCAATCTAACTTCAATACTCCCATTTTGCTGGTTAAAAAGCCCAATGGGTCATATAGATTGGTACAAGATTTGCGAGTAGTTAATAAAATAACCGAGGATTTATACCCAGTGGTCGCTAACCCATATACGTTGTTAACTTGTTTGACCCCTGAACTAACCTGGTTTACTGTTCTAGATTTGAAGGATGCTTTCTTTTGCCTCCCTCTCCACAAAAACAGTCAGAAAATCTTTGTATTTGAGTGGGAAAATCCAAAGACGGGTCATAAGGTTCAGCACACATGGACGGTGTTGCCGCAAAGTTTTAAAAATAGTCCCACAATATTTGGAGAACAACTTGCAAGGGATCTGGAATTTTGGGAAGCTCCACCGGGGGAAGGACAGTTGTTGCAGTATGTGGATGACCTCCTAATAGCTACTCGAACTCAGGAGACGTGTATAAACTGGACGGTAAGCCTCTTGAACTTTCTAGGTTTACAATGATACCAAGTATCTCAAAAGAAGGCTCAAATGGTGAAACAGATGGTTATCTATTTGGGCTATGAGATCAGTGCTGGACAGAGAACTTTAGGGCAAGGCCGTAAGGAGGCAATATGCCAGACTCCGAGACCTCGGTCAGCAAAAGAACTGAGAACCTTTCTGGGAAAGACAGGGTGTTGCAGATTGTGGATTTATAACTATGGACTATTGGTCAAACCCCTGTATGCCCTAATCGCAGAAGGGAGCAAAGATCTTCAATGGAAAGAAGAAGCTGTTCGAGCCTTCGATCAATTAAAGAAGGCCTTAATGTCAGCCCCAGCCTTGGGACTTCCAGACGTAAGTAAACCATTTTTTCTGTTTTCCCAAGAAAAAAAGGGAATTGCTCTGGGAATACTAGCACAAGACCTAGGCCCATACCGAAGAGTGGTTGCTTACTTTTCTAAACAACTAGATGCAGCAGCCAAAGGCTGGCCAGGGTGTCTTAGAGCAGTTGCTGCTGTGGTATTGAATATTCAAGAAGCATGCAAATTCACTCTGGGCCAGAAGATGACTGTGCTAATGTCTCATACAGTGTCCACATTACTGGAACTAAAAGGGGGACATTGGCTCTCCCCACAGAGAGTTTTGAAATATCAAGCCATAATGCTAGAACAAGATGATGTTGAGATCAAAGTTACTAATCTTGTGAACTCAACTTCTTTCCTCAGTGGAAATACAGGGGAACCAGTGATCCACAGTTGTTTGGAGACCATCGAGGCCACCTATTCGCATGGACCTGAAGGACACTCCTCTTGAGAACGCTTAGACCTGATTCACTGATGGAAGCAGTTATGACATCAGTGGAAAAAGGCATGCTGGGTATGCAGTTACCACTTTGAAAGAAGTGATAGAGTCTGGACCGCTGTCAATAAACACTTCTGCGCAAAAGGCTGAAATAATCGCTTTAACCTGTGCCTTACCACTTCCTTTACGGACTGGACCACTTGGTTACAAAAGCGTGCCCCTGACCTGCCCAGGCAGAAAAGAGATATTACTGGAATACTAGGGACAGGATTGGGAATCCTGAACACTATGGACTCAGAAGTGTTAATGATTAAATTGGCCGCAACTGGTAGCGACCTAGTTAAATTACAACAACCTCTACAGTCTTCTCTACTAACCCTAGGTACTAGTCAGTGGAAATTGTCCAAAATATTACCAGAATGAGAAGGTATAGAAGAACAAGACCACGGACTAATAGTGAATGCAATGGGGGCGGCTAATGAGAACATGTCCTTAGCCACTGGATGTGTACAAGCACAATGATGGATGCAATGCATAGCTGCCTCAATTATAAGGGAAGGTGGTAAGGCATCTTCCCTGCGGAAATTCACAGAATAGTTTGGGATAATGCTTCTGATTTAGAGAAAGAGCTTCAATCGTGGTGGGTCTTGGTTAATATCACTTATGATCCTGTAACAAGTATGGTAACTGCCTTTGTTTTAACCATACATAATGCATCAGTGAGTCTGATACATCCAATAATTACTTTAGGATTGAACCATGAGGGAGCCATCCTATTCCCTTCCGAGCACCGGAAATGGGCATGGAAGGCCGAAGGGAAATGGCGGACTACTAATATAGAGTCTTGCAGCAAGAGGAAACAATTGGGGTTTATACGTGAAGAAAACATAAATAATGACCAAGATACCTGTCTGGATACAGAGCAAAGCATTTGTCATTTTGAAGTGCACTCAGCCAACCAGACAACCTTACTTGTGTACATAGGCCAGGGCTGTGTGTGTCTCAGAACGTCAGGCTCCACAATTCGGGTAGACGAATTAACTGTAAATGAAACCCAGTCCAATCTGTGTATTTGCAACTTTGTCAGGATTGAAGGTTGTGACTTTTCTTATCAAGCACCTGTGATATCGCACCAATATATAAAAGCAAATCTGACTGCAGTACAGGAAATATCGCCTGTACCTATTGGGATGAATCTGACTTTAGTCAAATAACTACTAAAGCATGAGGACTTGAAGGAGATTCTCAACGAAATTAAGAACATAGGAAGAAAGACCCTGATCACAATACACCATGATACAAAAACTATACGAAGAGTTTTCAAAAGGTTGGAAATAGACACCTCTTACCATTGGTGGGATGCGCTCTTCGGATGGTCACCCAAAGGAACTGGAATACTTAACACATTGGTTCATCCCATTATTGTACTATTAATTCTAGTGGGTGCTAGCTCGATTATGTCTATTGTAATGTTCATTTGGAACTGGAGAATATTGCAGCGAGTAGCAATTCTAACTTCATTGATGAAAGCATAGGATGCAGCTTTAAGAGAGCACCTCAGTATGAGGGAAAAGGATTCAAGTACTAGTAAAATAATTTACTAATTTTATATGAAATGGGGGAATGAGCCACAGTACTTGTATTATTCTGTTATAGTTCTTGAGAATTGCATGTTTAGAGCATAAGTTATGGTAAATTGAAACTTAGAAGATAGAAGTTAGGAATGTAATCTTTAAACATATACCTCAGCAGGGGATTAAAAGTTCATAAAGTCTGGTCGTATAACATGCAGAGCTAACAGAATACACATATGGAAACATTTAAATGAAATAGATATACATTAGAAAATGCGTAGAGTGAGCCAAAAGAAACCCATCAATCATGAAATTTGACGTTAAAGGCAATAAAGACCAGGTTGAAGGAATTAAAAGGTCAGGTAGTCATGGTAATGGGACAAGGGTACAAAGTTTAGAGCGAGGAAGACGACTTTTACATCATCCCATGCAACCCTCCGGCCCAAATAAAAGACCACCAACCCAAAACCAATGGGATACTATGCAGCCGCAATAAGTATGCAGCTGATTTGAATACTAAGCGGGGAAAGGGCGGTGACAGGTAATAAATATGTATAGGCGTTCTTGAATATGCATGATTATTGTGAATAAATGAAGGACCAAAAATTGCTGAGGGCATACGCCTTTGGGAGAGATCCCCGTGTTTGCCCCAGCTAAAATAAACATATCCTTTTGACTTAAGGCTGAAAGGTGTTTTCTTGCCTTTCGTGCTTCACCCCTGCCCAAAACACAGTGTGCTGAGATAGGGACCACAAATAAAATTTGTCACCCATTGTTAAGAGAGCTCCAAGGCCCCAGTGGCCACTAGCTGCTTGTTCTGATAATTCAGTAGCAGTGTACAGGATTTTTGTAGTGGCTATTTGTGGGTTAAAATTCTCATCATTGATACAATTGTATTCTGTTTTAACCAAAGTTCTCAAGCTAGGGCAGCAATATTCTCCATTATTTTCATCAGAGTTACTTCCTTGAGGATATATTTGATTAGTTTCTTCTGTTTCTTTGGTAAATCAGTGTGTTTTAAAGTGTTGGTGTGTTCTTGTCTTAGGGCAGCTCTTAAAGAATGATTCTCATCTCTCAAAGCATGATTCTCATTCCTTTCTTCATCTAATTGTTTTGCAAAATTTCCACTAAATTTTGTAGAGAGTCAATAATTGCTCTTTCTTCAATTCTTTGTGTAAAGCCAGTTTCTATAGCTGCCAAAACTGAGCAGAGAATGGTCCTATTTCGCCCAGTTTGAATTTTGTTTCATGTTGCAAAGAATGTATCCTATCAATCACATTTTCAAAATTAAAACCAGTTACGCGCCCCAATCTTCTCCCCCTTGGGAGGGTCTGGCATTATACTTAGCTAGCAAAGCAAAATGCAGCTTTATCTGCATTATGATTTTCAGACATTAAAAAGAAGGAAAGTAAAGCCACTAAAGGGAGATCAGCCCTTAATTACAGCTTTGCCATCTACAAGCCCCTTATTTCAGGGAAGGGTAGACACACAGCCTGCAGCGGTACCCCTCCTAACTCTTTAGGAAAGGTTAGTACACATGCACACGCACCCCTACGCAGTTTTCCCCCCTTATTCCACCCTCCTAACTCTTTAGGAGAGGTTAGTATTCATGCATACACACCCCAACGCAGTTTTCCGCCCCTTATTTCAGGAAAAGACAGACACACAGCCTGCGAGGTTTTCAAGAACAGTGCAGTTCTGCCTTTGCACCAAGAGATCTTTTGTGAATTTCTGAAGACAGAATCCTCAAAACGAGTGTAGGGATGCTTTCACCTAGGTGTGTGCAGTTTTGTGGAACCTTCCCTGTTACAGACTACACACAACCAGCAGCCCTTCTGTCTGTCAGAAACCCTTCGTCTGTCCTGATGCCAATTTATGTCACAATCCGCTCAACCCGAAAGCGGAGTCGTGATGGTTCATTCGACCCCAGGGTGCAAAAGACAAAAGCAAGACTCAGGTTTTAGCAGAAAGCAATAATGCAGTTTTATTGAGTGCCAAAGAGAGCGAGAGAGAGAGAGAGAGAGAGAGAGAGAGAGAGAGGGTGAGAGAGAGAAAGGATGGGGATATAGCTACCAACAGACGGGACGCATCCTCGTGGTCGTCCGGGAGATGTATCTTCAACCATTGGGAGAGATCTCAAGTCGATTTTGGGAAAGTCACTATAGTCCTTTCCAAAGCGAGTGGCTTCTGGCCAAAGATGGAAGATTTATGGACTATTGTATGTGCAGATCGTAGCCCCAAGACGAGGTGCGGGGACAGGGTGCGATAACCAGTACCCTGCAGCACTCATGACAAGCACCAGGCACAGCTACAAAACAGTCCTTGGCCCCGCAAGCATCCACCTCGGCCAGGCCGGAGCTCCAGTTCAGAGCAAGTGGTGCAGTCTCAGCTCCCAGTCTCTGATGATGGTCGTGAGGCAGATCAGAGAAAAACTTTGGACCCGACTCTTACACAGGGACAGCACGGTGACAGTGGGGGGACAGCACAGGAAAGTGCTGACAGAGCAGGGACAGTGGGGACAGCACAGGAACAGTGGGGACACTAGGACAGCACAGGACACTGGGGACAGCATAGGGACAGTGGGGACAGCACAGGGACAATGGGAACAGGTGACAAGGGGGAGAGGCAACACTGAGAACACAAA
>JAPFBE010001168.1:0-11572 GCA_034336665.1 Luscinia megarhynchos | reverse complement strand
AGCATATTTCCTTCTTCCAATTCTGAACTCACTTTTGGTGTGCCCTGATGTGCATAATAGCTACCTTTTCAGGCAACTGAACTGCATCTAATAGTTTTAGTATTTCTTGTGCGTGCTTAATATTTTTCCTTGTGAGTTCAGCAGTCCTCTTTCTTTCCAAATAGCTCTGTGTGCATGAACCACTCCAAATGCATACCTTGAGTCTGTATAAATGTTGATTTCTTTTCCTTTTGCCAGCTCTAAGGCCTGGGTTAAGGCCATTATTTCAGCTTTTTGTGCAGAGGTATTTGTTGGCAATGGTCCAGACTCTATTACCTCTCTGCTTGTGATACCTGCATACCCAGCATGTCTTTTTCCACTGATGATACAGCTGCTCCCATCAGTGAACCAGCTCTCAGCATCCTCGAGAGGGGTGTCCTTCACATCAGACGACTGGAGTAGGTGGCTTCAATGGTCTCCAGGCAGTCGTGGATCACTGATTCTCCCATACTCCCGCTGAGGAAAGAAGCTGGGTTCACAATGTTAGTTACCACAATTTCAACATCATCTTGTTCTACCAGTATGGCCTGGTACTTTAGAAATCTTTGTGGGGAAAGCCAATGTCCCCCTTTCGCCTCCAGGACTGCAGACACTGTGTGGGATACTAGCACAGTCATCTTCATGCCTAGGGTGAATTTGCATGCCTCTTGGATGTTCACTGCTACTGCTGCAACAGCTCTGAGGCACCCTAGCCACCCCTTGGCTGCCGTGTCCAGCTGTTTGGAGAGGTAGGCGACTGCCCTCCGGTACGGCCCCAGGTCCTGTGCTAGTACTCCCAGAGCAATCCCTTGTTTCTTGTGATAAAAAATGGTTTGCTTACATCTGGAAGTCCCAGGGCTGGAGCTGACATAAGAGCTTTCTTTAGTTGGTTGAAGGCTCGTGTTGCTTCTGTTGTCCACTGAAGATCCCTGCTCCCTTCTGTGATTAAGGCATGCAGGGGTTTAACGAACAATCCATAGTTATAAATCCACAGTCTGCACCACCCCGTCATGCCCAGAAAGGTTCTCAGTTCTTTCACTGTCTGGGGTTTCGGGGTTTGGCATATTGCTTCCTTACAGCCTTGCCCTAAGGTCCTTTGTCCAGCACTTACTTCATAGCCCAGGTAAATCACTGTTTGTTTCACCATCTGGGCTTTCTTTTGGGATACCTGATACCCCTGCAGGCCCAAAAAGTTTAGGAGGCTTACCGTCCAATCCACACATGCCTCTTGGGTCCGAGTGGCTATTAAGAGGTCATCCACGTACTGAAGCAGCTGTCCTCCTGGTGGGGGTTCCCAAGACTCCAAATCCTTTGCCAGCTCTTCTCCAAATATAGTAGGGGAGTTCTTGAACCCCTGGGGCAGTACACACCATGTGAGCTGAGTTTTACGTCCAGTTTTGGGATTCTCCCATTCAAATGCAAAACTTTTCTGGCTGGCTTCATGGAGAGGGAGGCAAAAGAAAGCATCCTTCAAATCTAAAACAGTAAACAAGGTTAGTTCAGGTGTTAAAAGAGTTACCAAGGTGTAGGGGTGAGCAACCACTGGATATAAATCTTCAATTATCTTATTAACAGCTCTTAAATCTTGTACTAGCCTGTATGATCCATCAGGCTTTTTCAGGGGCAAAATAGGAGTATTAATATCAGGTTGACACTCCTTTAATAATCCTATTTGCAAAAGTTTTCTATGATTTGGCTAATTCCTTGTCTGTCTTCCCTTTTCAAGGGGTATTGTTTGATCCTTACCGATTGTTCTACTTTCCTAAGCCAGATTTGTACTGGTAGAGCATTCTTTGCTCTCCCTGGTATATAAGTAGCCCACACTCCAGGGAATACCTGATCCTTTATTTTCTTAATAATTTCTTCTTCATTTTCAACTTCAATTTCTTTGGTTATTAGCATTAAGCTTAACAATTTCACATATTGTTGGTCTTTTACCTCCAAACAAATCTCCCCATTTTTAAATATTATTTTTGCTTCCAGCTGCTCTAGCAGATCCCTGCCCAAAAGTGCAGATGGAGCTTTAGGCATATATAAAAATTGATGAATCCCCCACTGTTTTCCCAATTTATACTTTAATGGTTTGCAAAAATATGCTTTTTCAGATTGGCCAGTTGCTCCCTTTACTACAACATAATCATTTGTTATAGGTATCAGGGCCTTGTTTAACACCGAATATGTTGTCCCTGTGTCTACTAAAAATTTCACCTCTTTTTCATTGTTCCCTAGTTTGATTATAACCAGAGGGTCCTCTAGGGTAGGGCCCTCTGGTCCCCTTCAGTCTTCTTTTATGTGAGTCACCACTGTGTGCACAACTTAATAAGCTCTCTTTTAGTTTCTGTATCCCTATGATCCACCAACTCTTTCCAATATGCCAAAACACATCCTAAAGGACTACCTTTAGGAACCTCTTTGCTTTCACTTGCCCCCATACTGAAAATGTTTTTCTCAAAGCTTTTTAACATTATCCCAGCTCCAGAGTTTCACCTAGTAGTAACTTGGTGCAAAGATTTTCCACTTATTCACTTGTCTGACCCACAATCCCCAACAAACTACACAATGAAACACAACTCAGAGGCTACAGTCACAGACCTCTCTTGGACAGGGAAGTTCCTTTGTCCTGGGATCCCCCTCCCTGAACTTTCTATTCCTTGGCATATAATTTTATCAGCAAAGGAAAAGGGAAAGGAAAAGAGCAACCAATAAAATAAAGAGTTAACAGTGAAAACCAATGAACCAAATCACTTAAAATGACTCAAAAACCCCCACACATATCACAACCAAACACTTTTAAACAGTTTACTCACAAAACAACAAATTTATTCTCTCCCCCTTTAATTACTAATCATAGGTATCAAACTTCTCTCATTATACCTAGGGTTAAAATTCACAAAGCTATGCCAAGAATCTATCAAACTTTGGCCAAAACACAATTTCTCTGCGGTGTGGGGGGGAAAAGCAGCTCTGGGCTCACATCGCTGCTTCACCCCTCTGCACTTAGAAACTAACCACGCTTAGTCAAAGCACCACCTTTCACACTTCACAAAGCTTCACAAACAATTAACTATATATTTTTTCTTCACAAATCCACAATTTTCTGCTTACACACAGTTAAAATACACACACAGCCTAGCTTACACAACTCAAGCGTAATGCTAGCGCTCCAAATTCCTCTGCCTGCCTGGGTGTAAATATCCCTTTTACTACTCAGGTGTAAACCTCAAATTTTTTTTTTTTTTACAACTTACAAATGCAAAACTTTTGCCAACACACTCCCAAAAGCACACAAACCAGAACACATGCGGCGCACCACTGACCCACAATTCACGCACACAAAGCTCACAAAAACAAGCTGCACGCTCAAACACACATATACATTTGGCGCACGCAAACTGGTCAAGCCCACGAAAGGAGTCACCACACACCAACGCCCACAAGCTTGGTGATTCAAGCTGAAAATTACCACCACGCCGCCTTTAAACCACAAATCAAACTGGAGCCACCACTGCTCCTGTACCACAGCAATACTGGCAATGCTGTTATTGCTACTGCCCGAGCTCCACCGACGCACTGCCGCGCGAGCTCTGCTCCTGGCGGCCACGACCGGCCCACCGCTATCCCCCACTACGGGGCAAGAGCTCCTGGTGCTGTTACCAGCCCCACCTGGAACACAAACCAAAACCAAATTCCGCGGAAACTTACAAACAAATCCACTTTAGGCTTTTTCAATGTGCGCTCGACGTCTCGCAGCGTCTTACCAGTTTGCCTCTCTTACAGGTACCTATCTATAAGTTTTAAACATCCCTTTTTATCCGTATCTCCAGCAGTTCTAGTTCTGCTCCCCGGGGTGCCAGTGAGGAAAAGGAGCCCTCTTCCTAGGAAGATCCCAAGTGGGCGCCCTAGAGGGGTCCCGAACCCCACTGGCCCCTCGGCCAGAGAGAACAGGTCCCACCAGAGTCGCCAACTGAATTACCAAAATATGAGCATTGGTCTAATAGCGACACTCAACTGTGACGGACAAAAGACTCTCTAACAATTTAAAGTTAGAAAGTGCATGTTTATTCAGCGCTGGGCAGCAGTGTGAGGTAATCCTCTAATACGCATTGCAAAATTACAGGTGGTCACAAAGGATTCAAACAAATACATATTCATAATAACAGCCCCTCCCATCCCCCGCTTCCTATGATAATTAGCTTGAATAGCTATTAAGCATGCGTTATTGACTTCTTAAATTAAGTCTTGGGTCGTTTTTGTGGGGAGGGGTCTTAAAAGGAGGAAGTAAGGCGAGTCTTTCTCACCCTAAACTCTTGATCTTTTTTATCAATGGCAATACAAATGATTTATGGGGATAGTCAAGTTTTTCAAAGAATGGTTACTGGTTGCATTGTCTATGTTTCTTTGGGTCTGCTCACTAGTTTCATCTTTTCCTATTGTAAGTGCAGCTGAGCAAACAAAATGACAGACAATCAATTATTTAAGTTTCAGATAACTACTCCCTTCTAACTTGTAATTAGTTTCAGCAAGGTAACTAAAATCGTAATTTTCTAAGATTAGTGTTTCACAAGCCATGAGAGCAAACTTTGGTGTGGTGGCTTTATATCTCCCTGGCTTTGCAGAATACAGCATCAGGTCAGAGCATTGACAGCAGGAAAGGCCTTTGTCTCAGGCAGTAGGACTAAATGGAGATGAAAAAGATAAAGGATAACTTATTTAGTTGCTCGATTTCAAATGTCGTGCAACCAGCACTGGGAACATATAGTGTTGATAACAAACTTGTGGTTTTGTTTAATTTTCCACTATTTATCATCTACTTATTTTTAATACCAAGGAATGGTCGCCATGGAGACAGACAAACAAAATCACATGGGACATCATTCAAGAAGTTCTGTAGCATTTCAGAAAGCACAGGGAAATCCCCTCGTCTCTGAGTGCAATTCATTCTCTTGTGCCATCCTCTAGAAAGATTTTTATTTTTGCCACACACTCCAAACACACATATCCCCTTTCATATCCTGCCTCTAGGAAACCCTCTTTTTTCTCTTGTACTGGGCTTCATGGCCTGGTTTTTGGTAGGGAGGGGGAGGGGCATGGAGGTGGCTTCTGTGAGAAGCTGCTAGAAGCTTCCACCATGTCCAGCAGAGCCAATCCCTGGTGACTCCAAAGATGGACATTCCACTGGCCAAGGCTGAGACAATTAGAAATGGTGGCAATACATCTGTGATAACATATTTAAGAAGAAATCATAAAAAAGGATGTGGGGCAGTTTTAATTATGACTAGAGAGGAGCGGAGTGAGAACATGTGAGGAGAACAACATGCAAACACCAAGGTCAGTGAAGAAGGAGGGGGAGGAGGTACTGCAGGCACCAGAGCTGAGATTCCTCTGCAGCCTGTGGTGAAGACCATGGTGAAGCAGCTGTACCCCTGCAGCCCATGGAGGTCCATGGGAGTGCAGAGATCCACTTGCAGCCTGTGGAGGAGCCCATGCCAGAGCAGGTGGATACCTAGAGGAGGCTATGATCCTGTGGGAGACCCGTGGAGTAAGGGGCCCTGCTCCCATGCTGGAGCAGCCTGTCCCTGAAAGACTGCACCCCGTGGAAGAGTGACCCACGCTGTAGCAGTTTGAGGGGTACAGTTGCCTGTGGGATGGACTCATGCTGCAGCAATTCTCAGAGTTGTTGCTTGTGAGACGGAGCCACGTTGGAGAACTTAGCGGAGAACTGTCTCCCGTGGGAGGGACTCCATGCTGCAGTAGGGGAAGGACTCCTCTCCCTGAGCAGCAAGAGAAATAGGTGATGAACTGACCAAAATCCCCATTCCCTGTTGTCCTGGGTCAGTGTTATGACTACTCCTCTCCCTGCCACCCCCCTCTGTCTGCACGGAGCTGCTGCCGCCTCCCCCGCCCGGCGGCCCCGGCTGCTGGGCTGCTGCTGCCTGCTGCTTTAGCTGCTGCTGCTGCTGGCCTGCTGCTGCTGCTTTTGCTGCTGCTTTTGCCGCTTTGGCTGCCGCTTTTTCCCCTAGCTTTTGCCCCAGCTTCTCCTGCCCCCAGCTGCTCCCCCTTTCTCTCTCCCTTCTTCCCCTCATCCCGAAGATCTGCACCGGCTCCGGACGGAGGGATCTGAACATCAGAGACTGCGTCTGGAAGCCTGCCACAGAAGCTTTGCACCCTTCCCAGCAGGGACTGACTGAGCTCGTCCATCCTCGCTCACCTTGGTGAAAACGTTTTGTGTCATCTGGGGATTGTTCTTTCCTGGTGTTGGGAAGTGTTTTGTTAAAATAAACAAGTTTTTTCCACTTTTTTCCCTCGGAGGAAGTTCTTCCCGAACCCGGTAGTGGGAGGGGGAAGGAGTTCTGGGGGTTTATTTTCCTAGGGGGACTCCTTTGCGAGATATCTCCCGTAAATTTGTCCTAAACCAGGACAAATCTTGGCGCCCAACGTGGGGCACGAGGAAGTGGAAAAAACTTTATTACCTTGTAACTGTGTATTGGTATAGATTTAAAATGTTTTTTGGGATGGAAGCTGGTATGTGGTTTTGGATACTAGGGTTTTTTGAGGTTTTAATACCTCTCTGGTCTCTGGGGTTATTTTCCTATCCGGAAATAGCTCCAGTACTGTCCCTTATTTGTAGTTTTTATACTAGAGGGATAATGACCAAAATATTTATCGGACTGGGCTTGGTTGCGATGGCTTGTAAGAGGTTTATAAAGATGCTGGAATCGGTTCCAGGGATATCTTCTGGATCCTGGTTATGGATATGCACTCAGTTTGTTAGAGGAGAAGAGGGGGAGGAGGCTTTTCAGCCTTTGCTTTCCTTTGTCTCCTCTGAATTTTTTACATCTTTATTAGAAAATGTGCAGGTTTCCCTGAACACTAAAGAGATTATCTTTCTGATGTTTAATTTAGTAAGCTTTTTATACACTGTTTACAGTTTATATAAAATGAGAGCTGAGATTTCTGGAGGGGTTGGTGTAACTCCTGATTTAGGAGCAAAGCAAAATGTGAAAAGACCTGAATGGTGTGGGAAATGGCAGTGGCGGAGATCATTTTTTCGGAGGATGTAACAACTAGGAATCCGGACCTGGTCCCATGCACACCGGTGATGTGGAGAAAACTTGTGAGACTCGGGCCATCTGAATACGCCTCTGCATTAGTAATACTGAAGCGAGAAGAGGTACATGAGACAGTTCTTGATATGGCTAAGAAGCTTCGAGCCTATGCGGATGCTGTGCATGGCCCAACACATGCCAGAATCGCAGCCGTGGAAACACGCTTGCAGAACTTAGAGGACAAGATAGAGGAAAATCATAAGAGGCTCAGGGAGGAGATTAAGGAGACCTCCTCCAAATTTCAGCAGTGCAAGTTAGACGTCCTGGTATCCAACGTAGACGTTTCCCCGATGGGAAGAGGAGGTATACCTCAGCCGAGTTGTGGTTTTTCTTACAAGATTCTGGAGAGAACATGAGGAGATGGGATGGAAGCCTACGGCTGCTCTGGCACAACGGGTGCGTGATCTGAAGGAAGGCAAGATTAAAAGAGGAAGTTCCGCCAAAAGGAGAGCTGCTCCTGTTTCCTCGTAGTCAAAATGCCAAACATGATAATGATAATGACATGTCTGACCCTCTTGAGGGAACTTCTAAAACCTATGCCCCGGAAAAGAAGAATAATCAGGCTTAGAGGGCCCTGCCTCTAGCCAGGGTGAGGCGAGGGAGAACCGTGTTTTCGGACCGTAGGATTCGGTGGCCTGGCACATCGAAACCACGGAAGTATAAAGCTTTAGTGGATACAGGAGCACAGTGTACGATAATTCCATCAAGATATGTGGGGAAGAATCCGTTTCTATTGCTGGTGTGACAGGTGGATCGCAGGACTTTACCATAGTGGAAGCTGAAGTGAGTTTAACTGGCAAGGAGTGGAAAAAACATCTTATTGTGACTGGTCCAGAGGCCCCATGTATTTTGGGAATAGATTACCTCCGAAGTGGGTATTTTAAGGACCCAAAAGGTCTTAAGTGGGCATTTGGAATAGCTGCTGTGATGTCAGAACACATTCGCAACTGAATACCTTGCCTGGACTATCTGAAAACCGATTACTGTGGGGACTTCTGAAAGGGGAAGAGCAAGGGTACCAATTGCCACTTCGTAGTACATCGCCGCAATATAGAACAACTCGAGATGCTGTGATCCCATCCATAAGATGATCCGGGAACTAGAGAGCCAAGGGTGGTGAGCAAAACCCACTCACCCTTCAACAGCCCCCATCTGGCCTGTGCGCAAGCCTGACGGAGAATGGAGACTGACTGTGGACTACCGCTAGCATTGAATGAAGTCACCCCACCGCTGAGTGCTGCCGTGCCGACATGCTGGAGCTCCAGTACGAAGCTAGAGTCCAAGGCAGCAAGGTGGTATGCCACCATTGACATTGCCAATGCGTTTTTCTCTATTCCTTTGGCTGCAGAGTGCAGGCCTCAGTTTGCTTTCACCTGAGGGGCGTGCAGTACACCTGGAACCGACTGCCCCAGGGTGGAAACACAGCCCCACCATCTGCCATGGGCTGATCCAGGCTGCACTGGAAAAGGGTGAGGCTCCAGAACATCTGCAGTACATCGATGATATCATTGTGTGGGGAAATACAGCAGAAGAAGTGTTTGAGAAAGGAGAGGAAATTATCCAAATCCTCCTGGAAGCCGGTTTTGCCATTAAGAAGAGTAAAGTTAAGGGACCTGCCCCGTGAGATCCAGTTCCTAGGAGTGAAGTGGCAAGATGGAAGACGCCAGATTCCCACTGATGTTATTAACAAAATCACAGCTATGTCTCCACCCACTAACAAGAAAGAAACACAAGCTTTCTTGGGTGCTATAGGCTTTGGAGGATGCACATCCCCGAGTACAGTCAGATTGTGAGCCCTCTTTACCAGGTCACTCGGAAGAAGAATGATTTCCATTGGGGCCCTGAACAACAGCAAGCCTTCGCCCAGATTAAACAAGAAATTGCCCATGTAGTAGCTCTTGGCCCAGTTAGGACGGGGCCAAATGTGAAGAATGTGCTCTATTCTGCAGCCGGGAACCACGGTTTGTCTTGGAGTCTGTGGCAGAAGGTGCCTGGTGAGACCCCGAGGCCACCCCCTGGGATTTTGGAGCAGAAGTTACAGAGGATCGGAAGGCAACTATACCCCCAACAGAGAAGGAAATCTTGGCCGCCTATGAGGGAGTCCAAGCTGCTTCAGAAGTGATCGGCACAGAAGCTCAACTCCTCTTGGCACCCCGACTGCCAGTGCTGGGGTGGATGTTCAGCTGAAAGGTTCCTCCACCCACCATGCCACCAGTGCCACATGGAGCAAGTGGATTGCCCTCATCACTCAGCTACCGGATTGGAAAAACTCAATCGCCCCGGATTTTAGAAATAATTACAAACTGGCCAGAAGGTGAAAGATTCAGTGTCACGGATGAGGAAGAAGAACCAGTGACCCGGGCTGAAGAAGCTCCACCGCATAAACCAGCTGCCGGGCAGAGGAAGCACGCTACGCCTATTCACCGACGGTTCCTGTCGCATCATAGGGATGAACCGGAGGTGGAAAGCAGCTGTATGGAGCCCCGACACGACGGGTCGCAGAGGCCATTGAAGGAGAGGGCGGATCAAGTCAGCTTGCTGAACTTAAAGCTATTCAACTGGCCCTAGACGTTGCAGAAAGAGAGAAATGGCCGAAACTCTATGTGTACACTGATTCCTGGATGGTGGCCAATGCTCTGTGGGGATGGTTGAAGAAATGGAAAGAGGCGAACTGGCAGCGCAGAGGAAAACCAATTTGGGGCTGCTGAAGAATGGAAAACATCGCTACTCGGTTAGAGAAACTACCTGTGAAAAGTTCGCCATGTAGATGCCCATGTCCCCAGATGTAGAGCCAATGAAGAACAGCAAAACAATCAGCAGGTAGATCAGGCTGCACAGATAGGGGTGTCTAAGATAGATCTTGACTGGGAGCACAAGGGAGAGTTGTTCCTAGCACGATGGGCCCATGATGCCTCAGGCCACCAGGGTAGAGATGCCACCTATAAGTGGGCACGAGACCGAGGGGTGGATCTTACCATGGACAGCATAACACAAGTTATCCATGACTGTGACACCTGCGCTGCCATCAAGCAGGCTAAGCGAGTGAAGCCTCTCTGGTATGGTGGACGTTGGTCCAAGTACAAGTACGGGAGGCCTGGCAGATTGATTACATCACACTGCCTCAGACTGCCAGGGTAAACGCTATGTGCTGACCATGGTGGAAGCCACCACCGGCTGGTTGGAGACCTACCCTGTGTCCCATGCTACTGCCCCGCAACACCATCTTGGGCCTGGAAAAGCAGGTCCTTTGGAGGCATGGTACCCCTGAAAGGATTGAGTCAGACAATGGGACTCATTTTAAAAATAACCTCATCAACACCTGGGCTAGGGAACACGGTATTGAGTGGGTGTATCACATCCCTTACCATGCACCAGCTGCGGGTAAAGTGGAGAGGTACAATGGATTGTTGAAGACCACCTTGAAAGCATTGGGTGGGGGTCTTTTAAAACTGGGAACAACATCTAGCAAAGGCTACTTGGTTAGTTAACACCAGAGGTTCCATCAACCGAGCAGGTCCTGCCCAGTCTGACTCCCTTAACATAGTGGATGGAGATAAAGTCCCCAGTGGCCCCAAGTTAAAGGTTTGTTAGGAAAGGCAGTATGGGTTAATCCTGCCTCGAGTACAGGCAAACCCCATTCGGGATTGTCTTGCTCAAGGACCAGATGTACGGTGGGTAATGCAGAAAGATGGAACAACACGATGTGTACCTCAGATCTGATTGTGGGTAAGACAAGAATAACGTAAGTGTTGAAGGCCTGAGTAAGTAAAATGAGACCTGTAAGTGTTGAAGGTTTTGGCAAGTGATGAAAGCTTTACATTGTATAGTGGTGTATATATCCCAATCGTGTGTCAATGTTCACGATGTGGGATATAGGGGTGGAATGTCCTGGGTCAGTGTTATGACTACCTCTCCTGCCACCCCCCACCTCTGTCTGCACGGAGCTGCTGCCGCCTCCCCGCCTCGGGCGGGCCCCGGCTGCTGGGCTGCTGCTGCCTGCTGCTTTAGCTGCTGCTGCTGCTGGCCTGCTGCTGCTGCTTTTGCTGCTGCTTTTGCCGCTTTGGTGCCGCTTTTTCCCCTAGCTTTGCCCCAGCTTCTCCTGCCCCAGCTGCTCCTTTCTCCTTCTTCCTCATCCCGAAGATCTGCACTGCCCCGACGGAGGGATCTGAACATCAGAGACTGCGTCTGGAAGCCTGCCACAGAAGCTTTGCACCCTTCCCAGCAGGGACTGACTGAGCTCGTCCATCCTCTCACCTTGGTGAAAACGTTTTGTGTCATCTGGGGATTGTTCTGTCCTGTGTTGGAAGTGTTTTTGTTAAAATAAACAAGTTTTTCCACTTTTTCCTCGAGAAGTTCTTCCCGAACCCGGTAGTGGAGGGAAGAGTTCTGGTTTTATTCTAGGGGACTTTGCGAGATATCTCCCGTGAATTTGTCCTAAACCAGGACAC